>CM062820.1:1137364187-1137667088 GCA_031772625.1 Pinus tabuliformis | reverse complement strand
TGTTAACACCCAGGTTGTTCCCTATGACTCCCAAGGGAATACGGCCGGGGTAACCACTAACCAATCTTTGGATCACAGCTTCTAGCCAAACTGTAATCAGAGAGGGCTCTCTCTTTATGATTTGTCTCTGTTATGATGGTGTTTTAGGCTAGCTATTATGCTCAGGTTTTGGTTTATGTTTTGGTTGAAGGATTTCTTTCAGGTCTTAAGATGTAGTGTTTAGAGAGTAATATATCATTGGGCAATGGAGTCTGGAGTTGTGAAATGCTTTGAAATGCAGGATTGGTGGTGTTCAAACTGCAGGGCCAATTGTGTATCTCAGACAAACAAATTTAACTTGAATGGTGAGGCATGTCAGCCAACAGAAAGCAATTAAGAATTTTCTATTAAGCTGGTGAGGTGAAAGTGAAACACGTTGCACAGGAGCAAACTTGAATTCCTGTGACAAAGGTCACTGTGAAAGATGTATTCTGAAAGTGCAGCAATTAAGAATTACACTTATCAAGATTACAGCTGAAGAAAACATTCATTAACAACACAGATTGAACTCAGGGTATTCATTGAATAAATCCTGAAAGTTATTCTTTTTCCTTGTTGCTAAATATTCAAAGTTAGAAAACATATATGGATTTTAACAAATCAAAAATACATAACAGAGAGAGTTACAGAGACTTATTGTATGGTGTAATACACAGGAATCCAGCAGTTTTCAACAGACACCAGAACGCATTCAACACTTCAGAAATCCGAGAAATTCCATCACTTTCTTTATTAAACTTCTGAAAGGATTACAGCATAAGAACTTCTTCAGGAGAAATCAACAACAACCCTTGCAAGCTCATGCGAAGGGGACTTTATAGGAATGCTTATACAAAATATCTCAGGCATTGAGTCATCTGAGAGAGAAAATATCTTCATAACTTCGTACAGAAAGTAGAAAAGAAGTTATTACAACTTTGAATGCAGCATAAATGCTCTTTAAGTCTGTCAGAGGATAATTTGACCTTTGGAGGTCATTGAGTCGGTTGAACCGCTTTGCTTTAACGCTGAATAATGTGTCTTTACTTTTTGCTGCGCTGTATCTTCTCGGCTCTGCCAGCTGTGGTTTCCTATTCTTGCTGTGTTGGCCAAAATTTTTGCTGAGTTGGCTCAGCTTTAATCTTTGATGCATGCTGATTTTGTTTAACTGTGCTTTGCATAACAACTGATATTTTTTAAAAACAAAATTTGGTGAATGGCTCACTGTTTATAAAATTTTCTGTATTGTATTTGTCCACCAGTCTTGTGTAGGGAGTTGATGCCTGAGAATTGCATCCATAGTCTCCTCTGCCTCTGTATACTTGTAAAAATTGGGTGCCACATCAAACAGGTGATTGATCTCATTCATTATAAAAAATAGATTTTCTACCTTGTTGTAGATAGTCTGTCCTGTAGCTGGCCCTGTTTCTTCTGAGCTGCTGGGCTTCTCATTGATTTCATTTGTGGCAAATGCATTCACTCTTTTGGCATACTGCTCATGAATGAGCAGTCTCCCTGCGCTGTTCAGTAAGCTAGGGAGTCCTCTGTTTTGCAGCACCAGGAATTTATCCATGAATCTTTTTACCTCGGTCTGCATGTCTTGGGTTCTTCTCTCCAATGTCTGCACCAAATTTCTCAATGTGAGAACCCTTTTGATCAACTGAATGGCCTCAGTTCTATTGGGAATTCCCATGTTTGCCAGCTGAGTACTTGTTCTATTATTCAGCACATTGATCATTCCTGGTGGCAATTTCAGGCATGTTGCCTAGAGCAGCCCTTGACTTGTGAATTTCAGCTTGTGCTTTTGGGATGAGCTCTACCTGCTCATGGATTGTCTCTATATACTGCCATTGGTCAGTAATAGACTGGCCAATGTTGGCCCATAGCATTGCCTTAAGCCCAGCTATAACCTTATCTAATTTGAGCTCATTTTCTAGCTCTTTTATCCTGTCTTTGAGGGCTTTCACCTCCCTGCCCTTCTCTGCCACCGCTTGCTTGGATTTGTCATACCTGTCATTCACCTTGGCCAATTTATCCCTGGTCTCATTTAACTCGGTCATTTGAGCTTCCAGGATTTGAATTTCATTCTTCAGCTTTTGCATATCCAGGCTTTGGGCCTGCTCTGTGGTTGTTGGTGCTGCTGAAGTAGATGTTGCTGTCTGTTCAGTCTGTTGAGGAGGAGGAGCAGTGATAGGAGCAGTTTCCTCAAGATTGATGACCAGAGGAGGCTGAGAGGTCTGACCCTCTTCTCTTTGTTTCAGTGCTGTTTGCAATGCTGCTTGTGCGGCCTCTGATTCTCCCAACTTTTCTTGTGCTTGAATCAGCTGCTTATAAAGGGAAATCATCAAGGCTGTGGCATCCTGCTCATGTCTTTGCTGAGCTACTTCATCTGTTTGAGGGTGAATGGTAGCTGGGAGTTTGATCTTTTTCCTTAAGGCAGCCATGTCAGCATCCCTCAACTTCAATATCTCTTGTATTCCTTTGATGTCTTTGGGATCATGCCCAATCTCAATGATTATGTCTTCCAAGGACCTTATTCTGTTGTCCTTTGCCTGGGATGATGCCCTCTCCAACTCCAGTTGAGAGGCTGTATTATTGAGGCTGCTTTCTAGCTTGTAATTTTCTAATGTTTTGTCTGCCAAGGCGGCATACACCATCTCACCAGTCTGTTTGTGCAGTTCAATTTTATCCATTGGGTGTATGTCCTTGGCCAGGACCTCCAGATTGGTTTTGAGGTAATCTGAGGTAGATTGGGGCTGCAGTGCTGTTGGCATAAAATGGCTCATGATCATTTTGCCTTCCTGTACATCAAATGCAGACATCAGTCTTTGTTGATTGGTGGGAGCCATTTTCAATAAATGGTTGTACAGCTGTATCTTGATAGGGTCACTCCTCCTTTTGATGTCTATAAACTGCTGCTTGATGCTCCTTTCTCCTTCTCTTTGCTGGCTGGAGGAGCTGACCTCTCCTCCCATAGTTCTGTCCTGTTCCTGCTGGAAGGAACTGGCTGAAGCTTCTCTGCTGGGTGGGCCCATGCCCATTGCTTGCCTTATTGCTATGTCATCCTCAGAAAAGTCATTCAACCTTTGCCTTTTCTCTCCCTGGTTTATAGATGATGTCAGGGGAGTTTCTCTATCCCTTTTTCTGTTTATGTCCTCTTTCTGTGGAGTTTGGAGGACCGAGGCATCGAAGGTAGTTTCTGGCCTAGGAGGCACTATGTTTTGAGCCTGTTGCTCAGTGGAAGTTGGAGTATCAACTACTCTTTCTTGCTGTAAGGGCTGCTGTCCCTCATGTGGCCCTTCTTCTTGATGCAGTTCCTGTTGTTGTTGTTGTTGTCTGCTGCTGCTTTGCTGCATTTCTTTATCTGCCTGCTCTTGAGTCACTGGAGGTGGCTGCTCCTTGCCATGGAGTGATTGTTCTATCTCCATTTCCTTTTCTTTGCCTTTGCTAGATATATTTTCAGTGGCCTTGGTAGTTTGCTGTTTGGCAGTTGAGGAGGATGCAGCTGCTCCCACTTGTGTGCTCGGAAGTGTGAATACCTGTGAACAAAGTTCAAGGTCAGCCATCTTCCTTAGATTCCTTACTGCCCTCTGATTTAGCTCTTCTTGTGACATGGGCTCTTCTAAGGTCCCTCTCCTCCATTTGTCTTGGTTTGCATATTTTTCAATGTGAGGGATACTATAATGATCATAGGCAGACAACTTATATTTGAGCCTCCTCATAGTTATAAAATGATTAGGGTCATAGGGTGTCCATAGGAAACTGGTTTGAAGGCCAAGGGACTCAAGCATTCTATCTGCTTCCTTCCATCCTTGCTCCCTCTCGTTATAGATAAAATGGCCAAGTTGGCTTTTCACCTTCAACTGTGCTTTTTTGCCTTTTCCTGAAAAGTGAAGCACATCAACCCGGCCAAATTGCCTAAAGTACTCTAGGGCAAATAGCCTCATAGGCACATACTTAGGTAATCTGAATGGAGGCAAATCACACCCATATATCCTGATGACGGTGTGGTTTTGGTAGAAGTACCAATCCCCAATGCTGTAAGCTTTGGATAGCTGAAGAATTCTCTGCATGTCATCAGTGAGTCTCGGAGGAGGTGAGCTCATCAGCATTGCCATAGCTGGATGGACGAACAGATCTATGAATTCACAGTAAGTGTATGGAGACTCAGGTGTAGTGTGGAAGACAGAGGACCAATAGACCACTGATCTGGGATTGCCTTGGGCATCCACTCTTTTGATTGAAAAATGAAATTTCTCATGTTGATGGTACAAGATCAAATGGTAAATGTAGGAGGTGTATCTGAACATCTTTTCTCTGGATAAATTCATTAGCTGCTCATGCATTTTGTCGGAGATGTAGGTGGCATAATCATAGCAAACTGGGAGTCTGCCCGGAGCGAACATCAGCATCATTACCAGTACAGTTTGGTCTACCAATTCTATTGAGCTATAGCCCAAAATCGGACTAATCATATCTACCAAGTCCCTGCCCAACTGGTTAAGGTATACTTGATTCAGAGGAGGATATTGCACAGAATCAGAGTCAATGTATAACTGATTTAGCTTAGTGATTTGGGCATCTGTCAATCTATTCCCTTGTTTTATCAAGTCTACTAGTGACAAGGGGACCAATTTTCTCTGAGTTTTTGAAGCAGAGCATGTTCCTGATGGCTTCAGGAGTGATGTAAAAGAGAGCAGAACCAGAAGGATCCAACACAGCCCTCTGAGTAGGGTCATAATATTCAGCACAAAGATGGATCAAATCAGGGAATTGATTGACTTGAGGCAACTTAAAAATAGGAAGAAAAGAATCCCATATACCCAACACATCTGCTCCAGTTTCATGTTTGGCCTTAAGTTCATTGAGCAGGTGGATATGGAACTTGGTTCTCATCAACATCTCTTCTGAAATCTGATAATCCATATCTGCCAAGGCTTGCCATTCCAAGTTCCTTTGAGGGGCATTCAGAGGCTGAACATTTAGTACTACAGGTGTCTCCATTGCAAAAGAGGATTCTGAATTAAGTGTAAAGTGGTTTCAATTGAGCAGGACAGTATAGAGGAGTGTCTCTTTACCAGGGAGGTGAATTTATAAGGAACAGAGAGTAGTTCTGATAAACAGCAATTGAAATACTGTTTAAAGTTTAAATAAGACCAATGCCTGGCCTCACTCTGTCTTTCTCAGCAGGTAAATTCAGTTTAAATGAGTCTTTCGCGAATGCGCGAACAGAGTATGGTTTTTGGTGAAAATGCGGGCAAACAAGGCTCAGCTAGTGTTTTTCGAGTTCACAATTGTAAATGGGGCCAGGCGCAAGTATTTCTGCCGGTCAATTATATGTTTTTTCACAAATTTAATCGTCCTTGGCAATTTACAGACAAAACCAGGTGAAGGAAGGATTTTCAAGGATAAATACCTGGCTTTCAGAGAGCAATGGAGAGGAATGCAGGTGAAAATGGTGCGCTGGCGGTCTCCTGGTCGAGTTCTGCAGGTTGGTGCACTGTTGGACGTGGAAAAACATGCAGGAGCAACAAACGTTTTTGCAGAAAAGAGCCAAAAAAACGCGAATTTTGGCTATAATATTGATTTTTCGGACTTTTGGCGCGCTTTTCTGGTGACGTCAGCATGACGTCATCGGTGGGGTCAGGGCCGGGTGACGTCAGCATGACGTCATCAGGTGAGGTGGCAGGCTCTGAGTGGTCCAGGGGATGATGAAGTGGCAAGACACATTGGCAGAAGGTCGGGCGCAGCGGTTGACGCGATGGCAGGGTGGCAATGACGTGGGATGACGTGGGAGTGACGTTGGACAAGCGGGATGACCGAAACCGGAAGCGGTTAGCGGTTTTATATCGCACCGCTTATGATACGGACGAGGTATTTGTCAGGCGTACCTCCGATGCGCTGTGGGGAAGACGCGTGGCGACCGAATGACGTAACCCTTCTGACAGATATCGGAAGGTATCTGTCCGCCATCAAAGCCGCTCCGATATCAACGAGGGCCGTCGGATCTCATGGGCCCGATCCGACGGTTGACGGGGGGGGTAAGGTGCTCGACCGGTACGGGGTAATTGGCGGACGTCGGAGCCGCTCCGACATGGATGAGAGCCGTTGGATTAGAGGCTCTCAATCGGACGGCTGTCGGATCAATGAAATGATCGGCCGATACGGAAGGGGCGGGTTTATTTTAATATTTATTTCGGGATCTGTGCTCGGCGGAAAACCTTAGGGTATGGGTTTTTGTAAGGTTTTTCGGTGTATTTGGAAAATCACATATATGCGCCAACCATTGTTAATCACAAAAGTGGGTTTTTTTGTATTTTTTGGCAATTTAGAGGGTTAAGGGTAAGAAGGTTTTTATAGGGTTTTTGTTTGCAAATGATGGTTATGAGTGGAATGATTGAAAAGGGGGAGAGGGAGAGTTAGGTTTATCAAAGTGACCAGGTGTCATTTGATCCCTGATATAGAGAACTTATGGCTATAATGCCAAGGGGAGGGATATTTATACAAAATTTGGGGTTTATACACCATGGTGTTAATATTAGTAGGGGAAAGGTGATATAGGGGATTTATATAGTAAAGTTAGAGTTAATATGGATGAGGGGGTGAATGAAGGGAGAAAATACTAAGCTTATTTGTGAAACACTTAGCTTAAAGAGTAGATCAAAATGAAAAGATTTTTACACAAGAAATGTGGCTTTTGAAGGAACAAGAACCACCATGAAACCATAATCTTCTTCCATGAATCTCAGCTGATGAGGGAGTGTTAGTAATGAAATGAAAGGGGAAGAAGGGAGGTTAGACATGCTTCCTGCTTGCTGCAACTTGATGAAGAAGAACACCTTCTCAATTGATTGACTTTGCTTTGGTAAACAAAGTTAACACACCTGCAATGGTAAAGATAACCTTTCTGCAACCCCAACTACTTACCCAGCTACTTGCCTAGCATTTTTTATTTCTTCTTGGAGGGTGCACTTGGACTTGCAGACCCTTACCTGCCTTTTCTTTTCTCTGGCTTTTCTCTTGTTTTTTCTATCTACTTCTACCCTTATTTCTTCCAAGGTCCCAGATTAAGCTGTTGGGAGCCTTTTCTTCTCTACCTGAACTACTTGTCTGCCAAGATTAAACAGTTTGGACAGACTCCTTTCTCTATTCTACAACTGAAAATTTAAACCATGGAATGATCCAGATTAGACTGTTGGAACATCCATCAAAATTTAAGTCCATACCAAGCTATAAGCACAGATTGGATTCTCTTGGAAATATGTGATCTTTGAATCATCAAAGCAGAGCATATTTGGACCTTTCATAGCCAATCATGAAATATGAAACCTATTGGTATAGGTAGCTAACAGTGGCTCCACATGGGGATGGTGTTTCATTTGAAAGACCAAGAACAGCAGGTCAGATTGCCTTGCTCCTTGATTGCTCTTGCCCATCTTGTAGTTTGCTGCTTTGAAGTGCCAAAATTGTGTGCTTTCTTCTTGGTAGACCTCTGATTCTATTTACCTTTTGCTGGCAGTCAATAAACTTGAAAAAACTGCATTTTTACAATCTAAACAGAAAATAATATATACATCTGCATATATACAAGGGAACCTCAGGCTGTACTCATGGGTAATAGTCAAAATAATGCTTCAGCATCCTGCCATTCACAGGACCTTCATCCAAGTCAGTTTCAGTTAGACTTTTAAGGAAATAGGTATTGTTACCTTGCACTGCTTGGACAGCAAATGGTCCTCTCCAAAGGGAGTCAAATTTTCCATGCTTTCCTTTGTCTTCTCTTCTTGCATCCCACTTGAGGACTTTGTCTCCCACACTGAAATCTTCTGCCTTAGTTCTTCTATCAAAGGCCTTCTTTAATTTCTCTTGTAGAACTTGAACTCTGCTGAAAACTTGGTCTCTAGTTTGCTGCAGACATATGATTTGATTGATTCTTCTTTGCATATCATTTGGTTCAGCTTGGCTTTCTTGAAGAAGCTTCATAACAGGCACTCCTAGTGATGAGGGGAATTTGGCCTCTAATCCATAAACCAACTCATATGGGCTGGTCCCAATTGATCTTTTGGTTGTTAGTCTATCTGCCCATAGGGCATTCACAAGCTTCTTATGCCAATTCTTTTTGTTCTCTTCAAGTACTTTCTTTATGATGTTTACCAGACTTTTATTTGATGACTCAGCAAGGCCATTTCCTTGGGGATAGTATGCAGTGGAATGGCCCAGAGTGATGTGAAATTTATGGCAGAAGTTCACCATCTTTTTGGATCTGAAAGCAGCAGCATTGTCTGTTATTATTTTGTCAGGACAGCCAAATCTAGCCAATATGTTGTTCTCCAAGAACTGAATAATTATTGAATCATTTGCTTGTCTGCATGGGGCAGCTTCAATCCACTTAGTGAAGTAGTCTGTTGCTGTTAAGATCCATCTGTGTTGGCCTGAAGATGAGGGATGAATTTCCCCAATGAAGTCCAATCCCCATTGTTGAAAAGGTCTCTCTGTTGCAATAGGCCTTAAAGGAAGTGGCAGCAACTGTCTCTTTCCCTCAAACACTTGACATTTATGACATGAGGTGATGAATTTCTTGACATCAGAGAACATGGTGGGCCAGTAGTATCCAGCCCTTAGTATCTTGTCCACAGTGGACTTCCAGTACAAGTGTCCACCACAGTCACCTGCATGAAATTCTTTTATGATATTGTCAGTTTCATTTTCAATTAAACAGTGCAGCAATATACCTTCATGGTTTTTCCAAAGCAGATTGCCATCCATCACACAAAATCTTGAGGTTTTCATTTTTAAGAATCTACACTTAGTTCTGGACAGTCCTGGGGGAGCACACAGGTTTTGTAACACATAACAGATATCAGAATACCAGGGGGATTGTTCAAAGGCTACATTGATCTTTGGAGTCGCCAGCTCCGGTTCACTGTCCAGCTGATTGATGTCTAAGGCTTGGAAATTTGTTTCTGTCATTAATTTGGCCAAGCCTTGCCCTTTTATTAGTTTTGTAGGTTTTATCTCAATGTCAAATTCCAAGATGTTGGCAATCCATTTTCCTCTTCTGCCCTCTAAATTTTCTTGGGTGAGAATGTCTTTGACAATAGGACTTGGCACATATGCTATAACATGGGAATAAAGGATATAAATCCTAAAGTCTTTAATGGCTTTGACTAAAGCATAAGCTTGCTTTTCCATGATTTGATACTTTAAAGGTGCATCTCTAAGAGCTTTGCTAAAGAAAGCAATTGGCTTCTCATTTCCTTGGTCATCTTTTTTTGCAATAAACAGCAGCAATAGTATGCTGGGAGGCAAAAGAGAAAATGATAAATTCTCTGTCAAACTGAGGATTGGTCAACACTGGGGTTTGGGTAAGGGCCAATTTTATACCTTCAAAGGCTTGATTGGCTTCAACAGTCCATTTTACTTTTGAATCTTTCTTTAGCATGTTATTTAATAATCTGATTAGTTCTGCTAAGTTTGGGATAAACCTTCTCAAGAAATTGATTTTTCCCAAGAATCCTTGCAACTCTTTGACATTCCTTGGGTGGGGCATTTGTAGGATAGCCTGTATCCTATCTGGGTCAATTCTTATGCCATCTTTAGAAATGATGTGGCCCAATAGCTTACCTTCCTCTAAACCAAAGAGGGATTTCTTGGGATTAAGGAAATTCCATATTTTCTGCATTTAAGAAGATCTGTCTCAAATGTTTTATATGTTCTTGGTCTGATTTTGAGAAAGGTGTAAGGTCATCTAGGTAAATGACTAAAAAGTCATGAATCTCCTTGGCAAAGGCAATATCCATGGCTCTTTGAAAAGTTGCCCCTGCGTTTTTCAATCCAAAAGGCATCTTTACATATTTGAAAGTTCCCCATGGGGTTGTAAATGCTGTTTTGTCCTGATCATCAGGGTGAACTAAGATCTGGTTGAAACCTGAGAATCCATCAAGTAGAGAAATTCTGGAAGCCCCCACTACTCTCTGCAAAATGTGATCCATCTTGGGTAAGGGGTAATTGTCTTTAAGGGATACTTGGTTCAGATTCCTCAAATCCACACACAGCCTAATTTCACCAGTCTTCTTTCTTGTAGGGACTAAGTTGGAGATCCATTCAGAGAATCTGATTGGTGCTATGATGCCTGCCTTGAACATTTTTTGTACCTCTTGTTCCATTGCTGGGAGAAGCATAGGATTGATTCTCCTCAGTTTTTGTTTAAAGGGCTTTTGATCAGGTTTGAGAGGGATAGTGTGCTGGATTACAGAGGTGTCATAGGACTTTAGGTCCTCATAGCTCCATGCAAAAACATCCTGGAACTCTTTGAAGAGGTCAATGTATTTGGGCTTTTGGTCAGGAGGTAAGGAAGCAGATAATTTAATTATCTGGGCTTCTCACTTGTACCTATGTTGCACTCTTCAATGGCTGCATTTAAGGGCTGCATTTTTGGTTTTCTAGGGATGTCATTTGAGTCAAAGATGTCTTCTAGTGGAGTTAGGCCCGTTGGAAGAAAATTGTCTTTCAGCTCAATGATTTCAGTTTCAGCATTGGCCACCTCTTCATAGTTAATTTGTTGAATTTGCTGAATGTTTTCCTTGTTGAAAATGGTTGGACTCAGCATTAGTTTTGCAGTTCTAGGTGATATTGGGTGAGCAATCTGTTGAAACTGTATTTGTGATGGACTTGCTCCATCAAATATTTGTGATTGACTTGCTGTCTCAAGTATTTGTGATACTTGCTGTCTCAAGTATTTGTGATTGACTTGCTGTATCAGTGTCAATATTTAGTCCTGCAAATTCTTGCTGCATAGTTAAAAAATGATTTATTTGCTTGTCATCCTCAAATACTTGCCAATCATTGATATTGTTTGGAATGGAGGGTCTGTGTTTTACCTCAGCTGTAAAACAATGGTGGGGCTCAAAGGGCAACTTGCAGGTACTTGCAAAGGTGGCTAAACTATGAGCATGTAGATTGTGGGTTCTGGGAATTTTAGTAATTTGGAATTCAGAGAAAAAGTTTAGTACCTCAGCAACAGCAGACCTATAAGTCCTTAGTCTTTTGTCATTGGTGACAAAGTTTCCCTTCACTTGTTGGATAACTAAATCTGAATCACCCATGATTGAAACCCTGGCAGCTTGCAAGAACTTTACCAACTTGAGTCCTAGTAAAAGAGCTTCATATTCTGCCATGTTATTAGTACATCTGAAATTTAATCTATAGGCTCTGCCTTCTGCATGACTATTTTCTTTATTGTGAACCCAAACTCCAGCTCCTGCCCCTAATTTGTTAACTGAGCCATCAAATTCAAGGAACCATAGAATATCCTGTTGGGAAGGAGATTTGATGATCTGTTCATGGGCTGGCCATGTGAGCAGCAGTTGTGGTTTTTTCTCTAGCTTGTCTTCTAGGGCAGTCTCATCGTTTGATTGGATGTTCTTGACAACTAGGGCAGCAACAACATCTAGTGTTTGATTGACTGTTGTTTCATGGGTGGTAATACTTTCATTTGAATCTTCCTCTTGTATGAATATCTTGGTTTCAACCTCACCTTTTGAGGGAGTTGCGGTGTCATTGAAGAGAATGTATGAGTCTATGTCTGAATGGATAGCATATATGGGAAAGTTTTGAGGCTTTTCTTCACTGCTGACCATGTATTTCATTAGTGTTTCTCTGTACAGTCTTTTTGGTTGCCCAAAAACAGAGATGGTAGCATATGACATGTCTAATTGTAGGGAACCTTGAGTTTAGCTCCCCATGATCTTGATAACAGCATCCCATACTTAGGTGGGATATCAGCAACTACCACATCCATTAGGATTGTCTTGTTTGGGTATTGAACCAGAGACACACATAAGTCTTTTATGAGACCTAAACACTTGACTTGGCTGGAGTCAAAGGAAAACAGATCCTTATATGGTCTTGTTATGTCTAAATTCAATCTCTCCATGACTGCTTTTGGCATGAGATTGTGAGAGGCACCTGAGTCAAACATTGCATTATGTAATATTTTGTCATGAATATGTAAACTGACATAGAAAGGTAATACCCCTGTACTACCGTTTTTCCATCCACTTCTGGGCCAAACAAGAGTTCTGGGGTGTCATCCAACACATTGACATCATCTTTGTTGCTAGTGAGTTGAAGGGACTTCTTGATCTGTAGTTTATAGATGTCATGCTTGGCTAGTTCTGAAAGCGGAATTGCTATCTTTAATTTGCCAATTTCTGTTTCTAGATCAAAAGGTTTTTCAGATTGGATCTTGGGGTTATAGGTGACAGTCCTTTCCTTGTTCATTACATCTTCTTCTTGATTTTTGTTTTGACTTTGGGACTTATCCTTTTTACTCATCTCTTGAGGAGAAAGAGTTGAATAAGGATGTGCAGGGGAGTGACCATAGGCTGCTGTTTTAAGGACAGTGGTTCAGTGATCTCCTCAACAATCACTTCTTCTGTATGTGAAGTCATTTTGTCATTAGGTTCTATGACTATAACTCTTTCAGGCTGCTGATTATCCTTTTTCTTTCAGGCTGGTTAACATTCACAGTTCTGCTCCTCAGCTTGTATTGTTTATGGACTTCATAAACAACAGTGTCATAGCCTTGTTTGAAGTCAAAGGATTCACCTGATTTAGTTTGGAACAGTTTGATTTCATCATCCTCATGATCTTCTTGTGTTAAGAAAACTTGACTTTCACCATCTAGACCCATTAAATTAATCTCAGGATCTTCATTGGGCTCTGCTGATGTGGAAGTTTCTGCATAATTTTCTTGGAAAGGGGGTCTTATGTCTTGATTAGCACTGGTTTTGCCAATGCCTGGGTTTTGAGTTCTCCTAAAATTTGGATTCCTGGGAGGGTTGTTTTGTGGTGCTTCCCATGATGATTTTCTTTCAACCGATTCCACTCTATCACCTAATCTTTTCATTCCATTTAGTATGGCATCAAGCTTTTGATCAAAGGCAGAGGGTTCATCTTTGAAAGCAATCCTCTTTTCCAACCTTGCCCTATTTCTTTTGGCAATTAGGTTAGCTTCCACTGTGACAGCAACCCTTTGGGCCTCTTCAAGGGATTGAGCATCTCTTTCCTTCAATTGATAGGCCATGTCAGGGTCAAAACCATCAGGGAATTTGTACAAGGCTAGATCAGGAGGAGGCCTTAAATTTTGTGGAATTGAGTTATATACATTGTTAAATCTTGCACAATACTCCAAAACAGTCTCTTGGGGACCTCTTTTGATAGTGTCATATTCCCCAAGTATGTGCAGAGGATCTTTCTTCTTCTCCCACTACTAGTAAAGGCTTGATACAGTTCATCGGGAGTTGTAATGGAGTTTGCATTCAGGGATCTAAACCAAGTTCTTACATCCCCAGTTAGGCTTTGCACAAACATCCTCATTCTGACACTGTCATCATCTATTTCATAGGTCTCAAAATGGTCTTGCATCCTCTTAGCATGCTGAGCAGCTGTCAGAGGGCCATTGGAGTCAAAATATGAAATTTTGGTTTGGTAATCTTGGGGTAGAGCTGCAGCATTAGCTGGTATCTGCAAGGGTGCATATCTGTTAGCCATACTTACAGGATTTGGTGGATTAACAGGGGCAGCTGGGATAATAGGAACAGTGGGTATCACAGGGTAACAAGTAGGGGTGAACCTAGAGTGGTGGTTAATGGGATATGTGCAGTGGATGAAGATGTGAGAGGAGGACTTTGAGATGCGGATGGTGAACTAGGGGGACTAGGGGTAGACCGGAAAAGGACCTTGCATGGGGTAGATATAAGGCTAGGATGATCTGAATCTGAGGTTAGATTAGCAGGTTGCTCCTGCTTTTGCTGCCTCCTAATGTTTCTTGGGATGGTATTTGGGTTATCAACAATGATAGGTGGATTAGGGTCAGGGTTTGCCCTAGTATGCCGTGGATTTTTCTTAGGAGCCAGTTTCTAACTGTTTTTTAGGATTTTGTAGGAAATTTGTATATTTGAAAGGACTAGATGAAGATTTTGGAATGGCTATATATTCTCAGAGCTAAGATGAAGATTCCCTAAACAAGCTCCTCCCTAAAGCTGTTAATGTCATACAGAAACAGATTAAAGGCCTCTTGACTGATTTCAGGCTTGATAGTAGCTATGGAAAATATATAGTAATTGAAAAAATCTCAAGCACTCCCCAGTGGAGTCGCCATTTATGTTAACACCCAGGTTGTTCCCTATGACTCCCAAGGGAATACGGCCGGGGTAACCACTAACCAATCTTTGGATCACAGTCTCTAGCCAAACTGCAATCAGAGAGGGCTCTCTCTTTATGATTTGTCTCTGTTATGATGGTGTTTTAGGCTAGGTATTATGCTCAGGTTTTGGTTTATGTTTTGGTTGAAGGATTTCTTTCAGGGCTTAAGATGTAGTGTTTAGAGAGTAATATATCATTGGGCAATGGAGTCTGGAGTTGTGAAATGCTTTGATATGCAGGATTGGTGGTGTTCAAACTGCAGGGCCTATTGTGTATCTCAAACAAACAAATTTAACTTGAATAGTGAGGCATGTCAGCCAACAGAAAGCAATTAAGAATTTTCTATTAAGCTGGTGAGGTGAAAGTGAAACACGTTGCACAGGAGCAAACTTGAATTCCTGTGACAAAGGTCACTATGAAAGATGTATTCTGAAAGTGCAGCAATTAAGAATTACACTTATCAAGATTACAGCTGAAGAAAACATTCATTAACAACACAGATTGAACTCAGGGTATTCATTGAATAAATCCTGAAAGTTATCCTTTTTCCTTGTTGCTAAATATTCAAAGTTAGAAAACATATATGGATTTTAACAAATCAAAAATACATAACAGAGAGAGTTATAGAGACTTATTGTATTGTGTAATACACAGGAATCCAGCAGTTTTCAACAGACACCAGAACGCATTCAACACTTCAGAAATCCGAGAAATTCCATCACTTTCTTTATTACACTTCTGAAAGGGTTACAACATAAGAACTTCTTCAGGAGAAATCAACAACAACCCTTGCAAGCTCATGCGAAGGGGACTTTATAGGAATGCTTATACAAAATATCTCAGGCATTGAGTCATCTGAGAGAGAAAATATCTTCATAACTTCGTACAGAAAGTAGAAAAGAAGTTATTACAACTTTGAATGCAGCATAAATGCTCTTTAAGTCTGTCAGAGCATAATTTGACCTTTGGAGGTCATTGAGTCGGTTGAACCGCTTTGCTTTAATGCTGAATAATGTGTCTTTACTTTTTGCTGCGCTGTATCTTCTCGGCTCTGCCAGCTGTGGTTTCCTATTCTTGCTGTGTTGGCCAAAATTTTTGCTGAGTTGGCTCAGCTTTAATCTTTGATGCATGCTGATGTTGTTAATTTGTGCTTTGTATAACAACTGATATTTTTAAAAACAAAATTTGGTGAATGGCTCACTGTTTATAAAATTTTCTGTATTGTATTTGCCCACCAGTCTTGTGTAGGGAGTTGATGCCTGAGAATTGCATCCATAGTCTGCTCTGCCTCTGTATACTTGTAAAAATTGGGTGCCACATCAAACAGGTGATTGATCTCATTCATTATAAAAAATAGATTTTCTACCTTGTTGTAGATAGTCTGTCCTGTAGCTGGCCCTGTTTCTTCTGAGCTGCTGGGCTTCTCATTGATTTCATTTGTGGCAAATGCATTCACTCTTTTGGCATACTGCTCATGAATGAGCAGTCTCCCTGCGCTGTTCAGTAAGCTAGGGAGTCCTCTGTTTTGCAGCACCAGGAACTTATCCATGAATCTTTTTACCTCGGTCTGCATGTCTTGGGTTCTTCTCTCCAATGTCTGCGCCAAATTTCTCAATGTAGAACCCTTTTGATCAACTGAATGGCCTCAGTTCTATTGGGAATTCCCATGTTTGCCAGCTGAGTACTTGTTCTATTATTCAGCACATTGATCATCCTGGTGGCAATTTCAGGCATGTTGCCTAGAGCAGCCCTTGACTTGTGAATTTCAGCTTGTGCTTTTGGGATGAGTTCTACCTGCTCATGGATTGTCTCTATATACTGCCATTGGTCAGTAATAGACTGGCCAATGTTGGCCCATAGCATTGCCTTAAGCCCAGCTATAACCTTATCTAATTTGAGCTCATTTTCTAGCTCTTTTATCCTGTCTTTGAGGGCTTTCACCTCCCTGCCCTTCTCTGCCACCGCTTGCTTGGATTTGTCATACCTGTCATTCACCTTGGCCAATTTATCCCTGGTCTCATTTAACTCGGTCATTTGAGCTTACAGGATCTGAATTTCATTCTTCAGCTTTTGCATATCCAGGCTTTGGGCCTGCTCTGTGATTGTTGGTGCTGCTGAAGTAGATGTTGCTATCTGTTCAGTCTGTTGAGGAAGAGGAGCAGTGAGAGGAGCAGTTTCCTCAAGATTGATGACCAGAGGAGGCTGAGAGGTCTGACCCTCTTCTCTTTGTTTCAGTGCTGTTTGCAATGCTGCTTGTGCGGCCTCTGATTCTCCCAACTTTTCTTGTGCTTGAATCAACTGCTTATAAAGGGAAATCATCAAGGTTGTGGCATCCTGCTCGTGTCTTTGCTGAGCTACTTCATCTGTTTGAGGGTGAATGGTAGCTGGGAGTTTGATCTTTTTCCTTAAGGCAGCCATGTCAGCATCCCTCAACTTCAATATCTCTTGTATTCCTTTGATGTCTTTGGGATCATGCCCAATCTCAATGATTATGTCTTCCAAGGACCTTATTCTGTTGTCCTTTGCCTGGATGATGCCCTCTCCAACTCCAGTTGAGAGGCTGTATTATTGAGGCTGCTTTCTAGCTTGTAATTTTCTAACTCTTGTCTGCCAAGGCGGCATACACCATCTCACCAGTCTGTTTGTGCAGTTCAATTTTATCCATTGGGTGTATGTCCTTGGCCAGGACCTCCAGATTGGTTTTGAGGTAATCTGAGGTAGATTGGGGCTGCAGTGTTGTTGGCATAAAATGGCTCATGATCATTTTGCCTTCCTGTACATCAAATGCAGACATCAGTCTTTGTTGATTGGTGGGAGCCATTTTCAATAAATGGTTGTACAGCTGTATCTTGATAGGGTCACTCCTCCTTTTGATGTCTATAAACTGCTGCTTGATGCTCCTTTCTCCTTCTCTTTGCTGGCTGGAGGAGCTGACTCTCCTCCCATAGTTCTGTCCTGTTCCTACTGGAAGGAACTGGCTGAAGCTTCTCTGCTGGGTGGGCCCATGCCCATTGCTTGCCTTATTGCTATGTCATCCTCAGAAAAGTCATTCAACCTTTGCCTTTTCTCTCCCTGGTTTATAGATGATGTCAGGGGAGTTTCTCTATCCCTTTTTCTGTTTATGTCCTCTTTCTGTGGAGTTTGGAGGACCGAGGCATCGAAGGTAGTTTCTGGCCTAGGAGGCACTATGTTTTGAGCCTGTTGCTCAGTGGAAGTTGGAGTATCAACTACTCTTTCTTGCTGTAAGGGCTGCTGTCCCTCATGTGGCCCTTCTTCTTGATGCAGTTCCTGTTGTTGTTGTTGTTGCTCTGCCTGCTGCTGCATTTCTTTATCTGCCTGCTCTTGAGTCACTGGAGGTGGCTGCTCCTTGCCATGGAGTGATTGTTCTATCTCCATTTCCTTTTCTTTGCCTTTGCTAGATATATTTTCAGTGGCCTTGGTAGTTTGCTGTTTGGCAGTTGAGGAGGATGCAGCTGCTCCCACTTGTGTGCTCGGAAGTGTGAATACCTGTGAACAAAGTTCAAGGTCAGCCATCTTCCTTAGATTCCTTACTGCCCTCTAATTTAGCTCTTCTTGTGACATGGGCTCTTCTAAGGTCCCTCTCCTCCATTTGTCTTGGTTTGCATATTTTTCAATGTGAGGGATACTATAATGATCATAGGCAGACAACTTATATTTGAGCCTCCTCATAGTTATAAAATGATTAGGGTCATAGGGTGTCCATAGGAAACTGGTTTGAAGGCCAAGGGACTCAAGCATTCTATCTGCTTCCTTCCATCCTTGCTCCCTCTCGTTATAGACAAAATGGCCAAGTTGGCTTTTCACCTTCAACTGTGCTTTTTTGCCTTTTCCTGAAAAGTGAAGCACATCAACCCGGCCAAATTGCCTAAAGTACTCTAGGGCAAATAGCCTCATAGGCACATACTTAGGTAATCTGAATGGAGGCAAATCACACCCATATATCCTGATGACGGTGTGGTTTTGGTAGAAGTACCAATCCCCAATGCTGTAAGCTTTGGATAGCTGAAGAATTCTCTGCATGTCATCAGTGAGTCTCGGAGGAGGCGAGCTCATCAGCATTGCCATAGCTGGATGGACGAACAGATCTATGAATTCACAGTAAGTGTATGGAGACTCAGGTGTAGTGTGGAAGACAGAGGACCAATAGACCACTGATCTGGGATTGCCTTGGGCATCCACTCTTTTGATTGAAAAATGAAATTTCTCATGTTGATGGTACAAGATCAAATGGTAAATATAGGAGGTGTATCTGAACATCTTTTCTCTGGATAAATTCATTAGCTGCTCATGCATTTTGTCGGAGATGTAGGTGGCATAATCATAGCAAACTGGAGGTCTGCCCGGAGCGAACATCAGCATCATTACCAGTACAGTTTGGTCTACCAATTCTATTGAGCTATAGCCCAAAATCGGATTAATCATATCTACCAAGTCCCTGCCCAACTGGTTAAGGTATACTTGATTCAGAGGAGGATATTGCACAGAATCAGAGTCAATGTATAACTGATTTAGCTTAGTGATTTGGGCATCTGTCAATCTATTCCCTTGTTTTATCAAGTCTACTAGTGACAAGGGGACCAATTTTATCTGAGTTTTGAAGCAGAGCATGTTCCTGATGGCTTCAGGAGTGATGTAAAAGAGAGCAGAACCAGAAGGATCCAACACAGCCCTCTGAGTAGGGTCATAGTATTCAGCACAAAGATGGATTAAATCAGGGAATTGATTGACTTGGGGCAACTTAAAAATAGGAAGAAAAGAATCCCATATACCCAACACATCTGCTCCAGTTTCATGTTTGGCCCTAAGTTCATTGAGCAGGTGGATATGGAACTTGGTTCTCATCAACATCTCTTCTGAAATCTGATAATCCATATCTGCCAAGGCTTGCCATTCCAAGTTCCTTTGAGGGGCATTCAAAGGCTGAACATTTAGTACTACAGGTGTCTCCATTGCAAAAGAGGATTCTGATTTAAGTGTAAAGTGGTTTCAATTGAGCAGGACAGTATAGAGGAGTGTCTCTTTACCAGGGAGGTGAATTTATGAGGAACAGAGAGTAGTTCTGATAAACAGCAATTGAAATACTGTTTGAAGTTTAAATAAGACCAATGCCTGGCCTCACTCTGTCTTTCTCAGCAGGTAAATTCAGTTTAAATGAGTCTTTCGCGAATGCGCGAACAGAGTATGGTTTTTGGTGAAAATGCAGGCAAACAAGGCTCAGCTAGTGTTTTTCGAGTTCACAATTGTAAATGGGGCCAGGCGCAAGTGTTTCTGCCGGTCAATTATATGTTTTTTCATAAATTTAATCGTCCTTGGCAATTTACAGACAAAACCAGGTGAAGGAAGGATTTTCAAGGATAAATACCTGGCTTTCAGAGAGTAATGGAGAGGAATGCAGGTGAAAATGGTGTGCTAGCGGTCTCCTGGTCGAGTTCTGCAGGTTGGTGCACTGTTGGACGTGGGAAAAACATGCAGGAGCAACAAACGTTTTTGCAGAAAAGAGCCAAAAAACCCGAATTTTGGCTATAATATTGATTTTTCAGACTTTTGGCGCGCTTTTCTGGTGACGTCAGGATGACGTCATCGGTGGGGTCAGGGCCGGGCGACGTCAGCATGACGTCATCAGGTGAGGTGACAGGCTCTGAGTGGTCCAGGGGATGATGAAGTGGCAAGACACATTGGCAGAAGGTCGGGCGTAGCGGTTGACACGATGGCAGGGTGGCAATGACGTGGGATGACGTGGGAGTGACGTTGGACAGGCGGGATGACCGAAACCGGAAGCGGTTAGCGGTTTTATATCGCACCGCTTATGATACGGACGAGGTATTTGTCAGGCGTACCTCCGATGCGCTGTGGGGAAGACGCGTGGCGACCGAATGACGTATCCCTTCTGATAGATATCGGAAGGTATCTGTCCGCCATCAAAGCCGCTCCGATATCACTGAGGGCCGTCGGATCTCATGGGCCCGATCCGACGGTTGACGGGGGGGGGGGGGTAAGGTGCTCGACCGGTACGGGGTAATTGGCAGACGTCGGAGCCGCTCCGACATGGATGAGAGCCGTTGGATTAGAGGCTCTCAATCGGACGGCTGTCGGATCAATGAAATGATCGGCCGATACGGAAGGGGCGGGGTTTATTTTAATATTTATTTCGGGATCTGTGCTCGGCGGAAAACCTTAGGGTATGGGTTTTTGTAAGGTTTTTCGGTGTATTTGGAAAATCCCATATATGCGCCAACTTTGGTTAAGCGGCTAAAGTGGGTTTTTTTGGATTTTTTCACAACTTCAAAGGGTTTTAGGGGTAAGAAGGGGTTTTATAGGGTTTTTCTTTGCAAATGATGGTTTGATGAGTGGAATGACTTGAAACAAGGGGGTGAGAGGAGGTATAGGTTCATCAAAGTGACCAGATGTCATTTTGATTCCTTTTTCAGAGAACATATGGCTATAATGCCAAGGGGAGGGATATTTATACAAAATTTGGGGTTTATACACCATGGTGTTAATACTAGTAGGGGAAAGGTGATATAGGGGATTTATGTAGTAGAGTTAGAGTTAATATGGATGAGGGGGGTGAATGAAGGGAGAAAATACTAAGCTTTTTTGTGAAACACTTAGCTTAAAGAGTAGATCAAAATGAAAAGATTTTTACACAAGAAATGTGGCTTTTGAAGGAACATGAAGCACCATGAAACCATAATCTTCTTCCATGAATCTCAGCTGATGAGGGAGTGTTAGTAATGAAATGAAAGGGGAAGAAGGGAGGTTAGACATGCTTCCTGCTTGCTGCAACTTGATGAAGAAGAACTCCTTCTCAATTGATTGACTTTGCTTTGGTAAACAAAGTTAACCCACCTGCAATGGTAAAGATAACCTTTCTGCAACCCCAACTACTTACCCAGCTACTTGCCTAGCATTTTTTATTTCTTCTTGGAGGGTGCACTTGGACTTGCAGACCCTTACCTGCCTTTTCTTTTCTCTGGCTTTTTCTCTTGTTTTTTCTATCTACTTCTACCCTTATTTCTTCCAAGGTCCCAGATTAAGCTGTTGGGAGCCTTTTCTTCTCTACCTGAACTACCTGTCTGCCAAGATTAAACAGTTTGGACAGACTCCTTTCTCTATTCTACAACTGAAAATTTAAACCATGGAATGATCCAGATTAGACTGTTGGAACATCCATCAAAATTTAAGTCCATACCAAGCTATAAGCACAGATTGGATTCTTATGGAAATATGTGATCTTTGAATCATCAAAGCAGAGCATATTTGGACCTTTCATAGCCAATCATGAAATATGAAACCTATTGGTATAGGTAGCTACCATGCATGACGATTAAATGAAGGGGGGGTCTGCAATTTGTCATTTTGCAGATTGGGTCCCAAAGTCTTCGACCATGCCTCGTCACATCCACCTGGATCGACTACACCTGAACCACATGTCATATTGCGCAATGTTTAAACCATGTCACCACAACTCTTTGTCACAAAGTTGTTGATGTCATGTTGTCATCAACATGCCATAAGGAATCCTCTGATGCTACCATGTGTCGTATGGAAATAGGCCACTTGGCCATCCAAAAGCTCCAAAAATATTTTCCATGTGTCACATTTAAGAGGCACAATGTCATCATACTAGTTGGGTCATTACCATTTGTACACCAACTCATTTTCCAACTCATCCTCATCATCTAGTCATGATCCTCCATATGTCAACACTGCCACCTATCACTGGTATGGAACAAACTATGCTATCCATTATTTCTCAGTGATTTCCTTTGTTAAATTTTTAGAGGGACAAATGTTGAAATATAAAGTTTTACACTAGAACCAGGAGAAAAGCATGGAATTGTGAACTAATGAACCTCCAATGAAAATCTATATCCTGGAATTTTCAAGTTTTACATATTGCAAAACATTCAAGATGGGTGGATGCTCGAATTTAAATTTTTCAACGGGAATCCAGAGAAATGTGGAATTATGACTTGTCTTCAAAACTAAATTCAGATCTCGGTCATTTTTTATTTTTCAAAAGTGTTGACCACTTGATTTCTTGGATATTTGGATATCCAGATGTGTTTGTCTCTTGTATGTCCTTCTTGACCCAGATAAGTCAAAATGAATCTAGATGTCTGGATCTTCTATCCACGTGCCAAATTGTTCGCACCCCAGATTGTTTGTATGTGCCTCGATAATTTTGCCTCAACTTACTTGCCAAACATGCCTTCACTTCAAACCTTGGTTTCTCATCAACTCTTAGAAGTCTACTAAGTGTTATATACCATTGAAAATGTTTTTGAGAGGACTACACAATGAAACACTTAGTTTTCCCATTTCAATTGAGACATTAAGGAAAAAATGCTTACAAAGCTTCAAAGCTATAAACTCCATTTTTAACTCACCAAACTCCCCCTAAACTTGACACAAATAAACATGAATGACAACACTAAAAACTTTAACATCAATAACAATATTACAATATTACTAGAAAATTTTACATAGCTAATATCCATATATATTTTAAATTATATTGATAGATAATACACATTTATACATTAAAATAAATAAATAAAATTCTTCTACATTAAATATAGAATACAACACAACATTCTATAATTTTTAATCACTTGTTTCCAAACTTATGCCGGGTTTTCTCAATGTAAATATTGTTTCGATCTTTTATTCGAAGTTATCAGTCACAAAATTTGGATTACACAGAATGACATTCGTTATATATATACCTTTTTCATATTGGAATATATATATATATATATACCTTTTTCATATTTTCCAATTCAAAAGTCTGTGTACTAAGCCCACTTGTTTTCTCAATTTGATTTAAAAATTATTATGGCTTTCCACTTTTTCCAATTCACTGAATGCATCTTTAATGACTCCTACCGATATTGGGAATGCTCGTCTCGCATAGTGACGTTCTTACCCTGCTCGTCCCGTTCAACACGGCGATCTGAATGTCATTTCTATTTTTTCGCCAAACAACTTAAAGGACATTATAGTTATAAATAATTTGTTGAATTTAAACGTAATCCAGTGATTTCACGTTTTTTTATATATTCCTGCACACATTTTTTTTAAATCATTATTTTCAAAGTAATAGGAGAGATAGAAACATATAATCTCTTACCAAGTAGAGATTAAAAATGCCACTATAAAATTTTAGGCCCATGATGTGTGATTCTATCCATATTCGTTGACATGTGTTTTTTAAAATATAAATAAAATATTTTTTAAGTAAAAAAAATGGTATTTATATTAAAAAGAATATGCATGTTTATTTAAAGTTTTAATTAAAAGTATGATAAAACATCAATAATGTTAATCTTATTATGGTCACTAGATTTATTGTTGATATTACATCAGAATGTGCTAAAAAGTTTCACTCGCTTTTAGTCATAAATAAAATATTTTGATATACACATTACATAATATAATTTCATATAAAGTAATTAAAATTACAAAAAAAGTGTAAGATTTTTAAATCTTACACTTTTCAAAAGTATTTCAAAACAAGTCTTAAATAAACTATTTGAAGATTTATGTTAACTAATTTTTGTAATCAACTTAATGTATATCTATATATAAAAAGAAAATGTTAAAAGAAAATATTTTATGTTGTATATAATAGAATATTCAATGTTTTCCTCCAAGGTAAGGAAACATGATAATGACCCAAGACCTAGAGGCATCTTGCATGAGCAAAAGCCTGCCCCCTTATGGACTACCAACATATTATTCCAGGTGCTTTGGTTTTCCTTGAATAAGGGTGATGAATCAACCCGCATTCACAGATAGTAGCAAGAGATGGTTTTCCTCTACTCGTTTGACAATTCAGTACTAGTTTGACAAGTGAGTTATGATATATTTTCCTACTATTTATAGAATAAAATATAATTTAAAGTTAAAAAATAAATAGAAATATCAAAGTACCTCTTAATAAGAATAATAAGAGGGAGATGTGTAATCCATGCAACTCTTAATATAAAATTAATATGTAACTTTAAAAATATTGATAGTACTAATAATAATAAATAGGATTTAATTCCTACTTAAATGTCCAACCACCATATCCACCCCAATGAATGAAACAATATTAACTTGGAAACCCTAAGGAGTAGTCGATGTGCATTGTAGTATTGCAGATGTGTTGTTGGTTGGCATTGAGGTCAACCTGGTTCTATGGGTTGTAGGTGAGTTAGTTATGCATGTGCATGTGTGGCTGCAAGTGGCTTGTGTATGGTGGAGATGTGATGGATGGTCCTTGGCATGTCTACTAGCTTATAATAGCTTGGAGATGTGATGATCCTCTTTATCATGTTGTTACCTATAGGTATTGATGGTTACTACAAGAGTTAGAGTTGAGAAGCCCTATTGGTTTGGTCTCCATGGTCTCCATGTTTAGGATTAGGCCTCCTACGGTTGATGATGTTATACCTTAGGTTTGGAGAGGATATACATGTGTCAATGCATTCTTGAGACAATTGTAAATGTGTTCGAGGATGTCTAACATGAATTGGAGCTGCATATTTGATGAGCCTCGAATTGGGTAACTTATTGGGCTTATTTTTCCTAATTGTCCTTGTTCAATCCTCCATTTTTCATAGATTATGCATGTTTTTTTAGTATGTTTATGTTATTTGAACGGATAAGGGCGGTCACTCTACCAAGGAGGCTAATACGTGCTTATTTCAAGTTTTTTGGACAAATTTTGGAGCAAAACCAAGCAATTATGGGCTATGTGACAGCGAAGATTGAGGTGAGGATTCGTAGGGAGGTTGTCTCTTGGGCTCATTTTGCCTAATTGTCCTTGTTCAATCCTCCACTTTTCATAGATTATGCATGTTTTTTTAGTATTTTTATGTTATTTGAACGAATAAGGGTGGTCACTCTACCAAGGAGGCTAATACGTGGTTATTTCAGGTTTTTTGGACAAATTTTGGAGCAAAACCAAGCAATTATGGGCTAGGTGACAGCCAAGATTGAGGTGAGGATTGGTAGGGAGGTTTTCTCTGGCATTAAATGGCCCTTCCTTGAAATCTCCACCCTCAACTCCGAGCTCAACAGGCCACCAAAACGAATTCTAAAGGCAGCCGAGCAGCTTTGGGAAGAGTGACTGTTTACTAGCAGTTGGAACAACCGAGTCCCTTGAATTTAGGAGGGCTGCTAGGCCCCTCGTAGTGTATAAATAGGAAGGCCTCAGCCTTCATAGTTTACTTTTGGAACTGTTGGTATTTGCACTATAGTGTTGTCCTTTTCTCAGCTTGTTTTCTTGTAGCTACTGCTGTATAACTTTCTTGTGATGATTATTTTTGAGTAATGAGAAGCAGCTTTACTTGGCATCAGATCTGAGTCCTTTATAGGAGCCTGCAGCTCTTGGGGTTGGGCCCAACCCGAGTGCCAAGGCCTCCTTTATGTATTGTTATTTGTTCTTTATGTATTTGCAAAATCATTTCTGTTAAGTAGATTAAATCTTGTTGATTAACTAAGTCACTGTTGATGATTAGAAAGACTTTTGATGTTCAGATTGAGTTGATAGGTTATTAACAGGGAAAAGCTTCAAAAAAGGGCCATCAAACACCTCTGATTTCACCTCTCCCTCAGTGGGATCAGGAGTTGGGATCAAGGTGACGTTGCTGCCCACAAAAACACTAACTTTGCTTTTCCATGCAATCATTAGTGTTTGATTTTTATTTGCAGAAGTTGGTTACATGTTTAGATTCTTGATTGTTTAGTTGCATAGTTAGTATACATGGTTTCCTTGCGATTAAAACTTCTGTTCATTCTCTTTATTGTCAGCTAGATCAAATTAGGTCAACGTAACTAGGTCTCTGATTTTACAAGTCTTCGTTGGTTCAGTTGGGAAAACAACTTGCAGAGCACCTGTACCACTTCTCTATCTGCCCATACTCCATCAAACCCATTTGCTCCATCCCCTAACTCGGATTCTTGCCTCACATTTGCCATTTGCTCACATAACCCTAATTTTTGTGCAACATTGCTTCAATTCTCCTTGAACAAATCCAGCCATCTACATCTTTCCTCAACTCCATCCACCAAGTCCTAGACCACCTCAAACCCTTATCCTACCTCCATACTCACTCCTTCACCTTTCTCTCTCCATCCATCCTCCAAAATCCCATTTCTGAACAACCTGTAGAAAATTACAGACATCTTGTAGAACCCCTGCAAACTTCCTGTAGAGGCTCACGAATGAGGTTTCTCGATAGCCAAACTCTGTGAGACTCTCTGGAAGGGTGTTAGGGACCCCTTAGGCCCTCTCTGAACCTTCCCGACCTCCTCCAAGCATTTCCTCTCGCCAATCCACCTCTGCACAGTAAAAAATAGTCAAATTGCATGCATGATAATTCTGACAACTTATTCAAAAATACAAAAGGATGTTTTTTTCAGATATTACTATAGAAGTAGCTTAGATACATGTATTTACCTTCCTAGAAGTCAATGGCATCTCTTTCAATAGCTTGCATCCTCTTTCTTGCATCAGTAGGGCTAGCTGGTAAAATTAGGGTTTGCTAGGGTTTATGTTTCCTTTCAGTATTCCAGTTTCTTTCTGCAAGTAGAACAACCTTCTTTGAGTTAGCTTTCGTCCATCAACTAAAAAGATTCTTCTTAGAGCTAATAGAAGTTGGCTTAAGCTCTTAGCTGACCAAGTGACAGTTGTGGCAAGAGCTAGTACTTGTGCATACATCACCGTCGCTTCCAAGTTTGTTACGAACTACCGGGTTGATAAAAGTAAAGAAGGGAGTCCCCGGAGTTGCAGCATTATTACTGCAACAATGGAGCTCACCACTCTTTTTGGCGCCATTGCCAGGGAAGCATCAGAGTATTTGTGATTGCTGCTTTTTTTCTATTTTCCTACTCTAACCTTCTGCTAAGTAGTTTATTTCAGTTCCATCCTGCAATTTCATTTCTACAAAATTAAATTAGACATTTCCTGCTTTCATAGATTAGCCTTTCAATTCTGCAAGCGTAGAATAGAATTTCAATTCTGCAAGCATAGTCTAGCATTTCATTCTCGCAATTTGATTTCAACAAAATAGATTAGTCATTTCCTACTTTCATTTCAATTCTGCATTTTCATTTCCACAAGATAAATTTCAGTTAGTTGCAATTCCATCTGTTTCAGTTTTGCAAGTACAAGCAGAAAAAAGCAAAAGCAACCAAAAATATTTTCATGCCTTGTAGGAATAGAGATAATACCAGAAAATTCCTACCAAACACCCCCACCACTTCACTGAGTCACCCTTCTCTCTTCTTTGGTGGCAGTGACCCAGAAGAACCTATAGGCGAACCTCCTAAGATATATGAAGATCCTATAACAGAAGAAGAGCAAGAAAACATTCCTTTTGAGACCATGGCTGAAAACAGAAATGGTAGAGACGATGGTGAGAGGATAGAAGGTACCTTCCCCATCCGAGAGACCAACGGGGACATGAAAATGAAGAACATAAGTCCCTCAGCCTTGCCTCATTTCCATGGATTGACCACTGAAGACCTTGATACCTTCCTGTTTGAGTTTGATGTCCTTTGTCGAACTCATGACTATGCAGAAGATGAGAAAAAGTTGAAACTCTTTCCCTCTACCCTCAAGGATGCAACATTACGCTGGTTCATGGGGTTACCTGGAAACAGTATCACCACTTGGGCTCAGATGCAGCAAGCCTTTAACAACAAATATCAGGACTACTGTAGGTCAAAGGAAACAAAGGGAGAAATCTTTCGGATGACCATGGGAAATGATGAGTCTTTAGAAGACTACGGCCAGGTGCACACTTGACCCTGAATCTCTAAAGTTGGTTCTGCTCCGAGGACTTCCTGAAAACCTTCTAAATACCCTTCACATGCTAGCTGGAGGAGAAATCTACCAACTACCTTATGAGGACATAAAGACTGTGTTTAGAAACCACTCTAGGGCAGCCCGGAAAAGAGGCAGGAGGAATCCACTTTCAGCTAGTACTACCTTCTCCAAGCATGAGTTTGCTAATCATATGAAAGACCTCAAAAGTGAGATGAGACAGATAATTGCCATGCAACTTGATACTTTCCGAATCCAAAAAAAGAAAGAGGAAGCTGAGAGGGATTTGGCCATTTTTTGTCCTAGATGTACAAGGAAGCACCCTAAGAACGAGTGTCCATTGCACTCAGTAGAGGTATGTTTAGTTTGTGAGGGAAACCACCCCACAAACCAATGCCCAACCTTGCTCGGATTTAAAGCCATGTACCAAGGGACTGAGGCAACCACTGAACCTCTCTACTTCCTCAACCAAAGGAGGCCGCATGGGCCCAGACCTTACCAGCAGGGGATGCAAGGGACATCCCAAGCTTATTATAGCCCCAACCAATATGCTCACATGCCTTGTTGGGTCCCCCTGCTCATCCTTCCTGGTCCGCACCTCCTCCGTGGTCTTATCCACCTCAATACCATACTCAACCCACCGCTCATTCGTTTCACTCACATGTCCAGCCACAACCTCAGTGGAAAGCACCTCAACCGGGGTGGAGGCCCCAATTAAACTCTCCTCCAGCCATTCTGTCTCCACCACCGGCTCAGCCACAACCATTACCTCCTGCTCCTCCAAGACCACCCTAGATGCCTGTTCAACCGAACCCGAACCCCAACAACCGACAGGCCCAGCATGTATACACTAGGGAGACAACATGCCCTACTTATGCAGTGGAGATCCAGGAGATCAACCTGCGATCCGGGAAACCCTTCTAGATCGCCAACCTCCTCCCCCAGAGGACAAGGAAGAGAAACAAGAAAGTGAACCCAAAGCCATTCTACCCTTTCTTGAGCGACTAACAATAACCACGCAACCAAACCCAGAGGAGACTGAACTTCTGGGAGAACTTAAACAGTTGTGTGTGAAAATACCACTTCTCTAGGCCATAAAAGATGTACCGATATACAACAAATTGATTAAGGGGAAGTGTTTCAGGCACCCAGGCAGGCGAAAGAGAGATGCCTCGACTATCAATGTCATAGGACAATTGTTCGATTTAATGTTGGGGCAAGTAATCTGTCCAAAGTATTTGGACCCTGGGAGTCCTGTAGTTGATGTCCACATCAATGGCACTATAATCCCCCATACCTTGATCGATCTAGGGGCTACCATTAATGTGATGACCAGGAACACCATGCTTAAACTCAACCTTCAGAGTTCCTTAAGGAAGACCTTGACAGTCCTGCAGTTGGCAGATCGCTCCACCATGACTCCCGAAGGGATTGTGGAAGATGTCTTGGTCTTTGTTGACTCTTGGGAGTACCTTGTGGACTTCTTGGTCCTTCAGCCAAAGGCAAAGCTCACTGGATAGCCCCTCATTTTGGGAAGGCCTTGGTTAGCCACTACAGATGCTTACATCAGTTGTCGAGCTGGAAGCATGACCATCAAGAATGGGCCCATGTCCAAGCAGCCAGTCCTATATCCTCCTGCCCAACCTCTGCTAGAACATGACTTACCATTCTGGTTGGAAGAAGGAGATGAGGATGATGTCTACTCTGCACCATTGTGCACAGTAGAAACCACCAGGGGAGGCCCTCAAACCAAGGATGATTTGATTGAGACTTTGATTCAAAATCCACCTCCCGGTGCACTGTCCTTAGAGGAACTGGTGGAAGATACCCAAGCCAGCACCTTAGTGGACCTCTGTGTGATTGATCCGACCTCTCCCAGAATTAAGAATGTGGAGTTTGGTCCCGAAAGAACTTTAAAGATCAGCTCCTCCCTATCTCCCTCCCAGGAGAAGGAGCTGTGTAGCTTACTAAACAATCATTTAGATGCTTTCGCTTGGAGCTATAAGGAGATGAAAGGAGTCCATCCTTCGGTCTGTACCCATCACATTTACATTAAAGAAGATTGTAAACCAGTCAGGCAGCCTCAGAGGAGAATGAATCCAACCCTTAAAGACATTATCAAAGAAGAATTGCAAAAATTGTTGGACGCAGGCTTCATCTACCCTATCTCCAATAGTGAGTGGGTCTCACCTCTAGTGCTTGTGCCCAAGAAGAATGGGAAGTGGAGAACCTGTGTAGACTACCGAGAACTTAACAAAGCCACCAAGAAAGACCATTTCCCTTTGCCTTTCATAGATCAAGTGTTGGATGGACTGGTAGGGAAGAAGTTCTTCTCTTTCCTAGATGGATTCAGCGAGTATAACCAGATCCAAATAAGCCCGAAGGACCAAGATAAAACCACCTTCACTTGTCCATGGGGTACCTTTGCCTACCGAGTCCTTCCCTTCGGGCTATGCAATACTCCTGCCACATTCCAGAGAGTAGTATTAAGCATATTTTCCAAGTTGGTCCATGATTTGGTAGAAATCTATATGGATGACTTTACTCCTTATGGGTCCAACTTCCAAGAGGCATTGACTAATCTGGGAAAATGCATTGAGATGAACCTGTCCCTCAGTCCCGAAAAATGTGAATTCCTGATGACTGAAGGGACTATGCTAGGTCATACCATTTCTCAGTAAGGATTACAGGTGGATCCTAACAAGATTGCTATCATCCAAAAGGTCCCACCTCCTCAAAAGATAAGAGATGTTCAGAGTTTCCTAGTCTTAGCAGGATATTATCAAAGATTCATTAAATATTTTAGTAAGCTAGCCTCGCCATTGTTTGGCCTCTTAGGGAAAGATGTTGAGTTCAAATGGACTGACGACTGTTAGGGAGCTCTGGATGAGTTGAAAGATAAGTTGGTGTCCACCCTGATCTTGAGAGGTCCAAACTGGGCCCTACCTTTCCACATCCACATTGATGCCTCTAACAAAGCCATAGGGGCAGCCTTAAGACAAGTTGAGGAGAAACTACCATATGCCATATACTTCGTCAGCAAAAACCTGTCCAAGGGAGAAATGAAGTATACTGTAACCAAGAAAGAGTTCCTGGATATAGTCCATTCCCTAAACAAGTTCAGACACTACATCACTGGTTATCAAACATTTGTACACAATGATCATGCTGCGATTAGATATTTAATGAATAAGTCTGATGTAAATGCTCGTATCATTAGATGGTTACTTTTGTTGCAGCAATTTGATTTAACTATTGTCGACAAGCCAGGTAAGGAAAATGTTGTTGTTGACTTCTTGTCTAGATTGGATTTGCTTGCAGGTGAAGAAGGAACAGTGAATGACCAAATGCCAGATGAACATCTATTTTCTATCTCAGTACTCTCTCCATGGTTTGTTGATATAACAAATTACTTGGTCTCAACACAGTTCCCTCCGCATCTATCCTCAAAGGAGAAGAGCAGAATTGTAAGGAAGAGTGCCCCGTTCACTTGGATCGGGGGCAACCTGTTTAAACTTGGCCCACATCAGATCTTGAGGCATTGTGTTAGGGAGGAGGAAGTCTTTGACATTCTCCTAACCTGTCATGACGGACCTTGTGGAGGCCACTTTGCAGCAAAAAGGACTGCCTTCAAAATTATACAGGCAGGCTACTATTGGCCTACTCTTCATCAAGATGTCAGAAGATACATCAACTAGTGCGACTGATGTCAGAGGATGGGGAAAGCGACTCCAAGGGATGAAATGCCTCTCCAACCTCAAGTGACTTTCGAGCCATTCGAGAAGTGGGGCATGGACTTTGTGGGTCCTATCAACCCTCCTTCAAAGCAAAGGTCTTACATCATTGTGTGCACCGACCATCTGACAAAGTGGGCAGAAACAAAGGCAATCAAAGCAGCAATAGAAGAAAAGGTGGCTGAGTTTTTAAGGGAAAATATCTTCTACAAGTTTGGCTACCCAAGAGAGTTAGTCACCGATCAAGGAAGCCAGTTCACCTCCAACCTGATTGAAGATTTGCTCGCTCATCACAAGATCAAGCACAAGACTTCTACCCCATATCATCCCCAAGCAAATGGGCAGGTGGAAGTCACTAATAGATCATTGGAAGGGATTTTGACTAAGGTGGTGAGAAGCAGTAGAAAGGATTGGGTAGATCGCTTGGTTGAGGCCACCTGGGCCTACAACACCACTTGGAAGACTACAACAGGTTTCACACCTTATGAGCTGGTCTACGGGAAGAAAGCTTTGTTTTCCATAGAGTTCGAGTACAATACATTAAGGGTGGCAGCTCAGCTGGACTTAGATCTCAACCATGCTCAACGTGAAAGATTATTGCAGCTGAATGGATTAGATGAACAACGAATGCAGGCCCTCCTCCACTCAGAAGTAGTTTAACTCTAGAGGAAAATATGGCATGACCAGCACCTTAATGAAAAGCAATTCCAGCTGGGAGATTGGGCGCTGCTGTATGACTCAAGATACAAGGATTTCAAAGGGAAGCTGAGGACAAGATGGTTAGGACCATATAGAGTGGATAAATGCAATGAAAATGGTTCAGTCCTTATCTGGACCATTGATGAAGAAGCCATCCCCATGCTTGTTAATGGGCATCAATTGAAAATCTACAGGAAATCCCTTTTGAGGCAGGAGTTCATTGAAACTTTGGAAAAATTAGTGCTGGTAGTGGAGCAGGGTTCTGCCTCTATTCCGCCCACACCTTGAGCAAAAAAAAAAAAAAGGGAATAAAAAAGATCCCTGGGTGAAAATCTCTATGAGGCTCCTAGGGCAGACAGTGAGGGTGAAAACCTCACGGAGGCACCCTAGCTATCTCTCAGAAAATAAAGAAATGGAATAAAAAAGATCCTTGGGTGAAAACCTCTCTGAGGTGCCCAGGGCAGATAGTGGGGGTGAAAACCTCATGGAGGCGCCCCTGCTGTCTCTCAAAGAAAAAAAGAAAAAGAAAAAAAAAGGAAAAAAGAGAAAAAGTAAAAGAAACAGGTCTAATCTCTGGAATTATTGCAAGTTGCAGGGAATACAGTGCAAAAAAAGAAGGTCGCGCAAAATGAGGACAGGGGTCCATACCAAGCTACTAGACATCCTCACAGACACTCCCTCCATGGCCACTCACTTTTTCCAGGATTTGAACACATTCGGGTCGAGATTCAACCTCCTACAGGAAGTTTTGCGGCTTTCTACAGGAAGTTCTGCGTTTCTACAGGAAACATCCTGTAGAGCCTTCGGGCAGGCTGAAATCGATTCTGAAAGGGATTTAAAGCTTGAAGTCTGTTGATTAGGCCTGCAGCCACCCCTCTCTTCCATCCATCACTGGTTTCATCTCTTTCCACCGCCATTGCAATAATCTGGTTATGTATTCCTGCACAGTCATATAAAGAGTCCTGTTTTCCTTAGATTGAATTTTTTTTCCCCAGTGACAAATCAAGCACACAAAGGCTCGCACACTCTACCTATCAAAGCTCCATCAGGACCCTTCATTCGCGAATACAACCTTGCTCGTTTCAGCATGCATCCTAGGAGGAGAAGCAGCTACACGATGTCCTACAGGAATCCTGTAGAAGCTGATCTGTCTGGAGCACATACTCTGGAGTCAGTAGCAGTTGAAATCGACACAGGGGACATGTAAAAACAACTCCGCTTGGACGTGAACACCTCCTCGACAGCTGAGAAAAGACAGAGCCGTGCATGCAACGTTCACAACCAGAGGATCGGGTCCCGAAGCCTTGTATACAGCATCAATGAATGAAAGAAGGAGTTCCAGTGCCTGCGCACGAAGCAGCAGTGAGCAAAGCCATCGTTCCATGTCCCGAAGCTTGCAGAACACGTCCATGGTCACACAGGTAAGTGTCTAACCTTATTCGTCAAATTGCATAGACTATACTTTGAAAACTGCATGTTTGTGAAATGGTGTGGATTGAACGAATTCGGTGGCCAGTCAACTGGCCACCCACAGTCAGTCGAATGGCCTCATGGGATCTGAACGAGCTCGGTTACGCCAAAGAGACGTGCAGCCGACACGTGGGAAGTGTCCAGTCGGGGAGAATCGGCGGATTGGCAGTAATGGCAGCGGTTAATGGTAGAGAAAGGAAATGGCGGTCAGAGACACGCTGAGGAATGATGGCCGTGACGTTGGCTAATGGATCGGCCTGGACACCTCACCCCCTTGCCATGAATTGCACCATAATTCAAAATTGCTCGGCTGAAGAACTCACGATGAACCGTTGTCATTTACACTTGCAACCGTTTTCAGCAAAGTATGCGTCCTCCTCCTCTGCAGTTTGTTAGCCCGAGCTTCTCGGCCCGTTTCAAAATCCTCCCGTGTCCCAGGCTCGTTCAGAAGCGCCGTGACATCCTCCAGAAGCCAACAAATCTCTCTATAGGAAGGAGCTCTACAAGAAGCACGGCATAGCCTCCCGAAGCAAAGAAACCTGGACTTTCTGCGTCAAAATTGGAGTTTCGAAGAGAGGTAGGCTCGAAAACACCATTCCCATGCATGATATTTCGAAAGGTGGTGAATTAAACTGTTTGGAGTAGGAGAATTAGAAGCAAATTTGCCTGTGGGTCAAGAATAGTAGTTTGCCTGTGTGATACACGGAATTTTCTCAGTTGGTTCTGCGTCAAATTCTCCTCCACAGTTCCTGTTAAGAAGTTCCTCCTATAGAAACGATAAACCACTGTGAGGGCTAACCTGTGCATGAAGAATGTGACTTTTATGTGGTTGGGGATGAAAATTAAGCTCTGCACTCTGTCTGTGGGAGCCTAATTCCCTTTTGACAGTCGAGTTTTGGGCAGCAACAACATTATAACCAGGGAATTGGTGCAAAGTGAAATATAAACACCTGAGGGATACTGTCTTCAAAGTTCAGGAGAGGAAACCATACACAGAATTCCCCTTCTGATCAGAGCACAAGCCAAAATAGAGCATTCTCACCATGCCAGGAGGGTTTATCAGAAAGGAACCCTCGGATTCCAGGAAATTGTGAGAAACTCCCGAGGTGGTAGACCTATTTACCCGTGCCAATTGGATGACCTTCTGTGACAGAATTCAAGGTCATGATGATGAGGTAACAGAAGAGTTCTTAATGTCTCTGCAGCCTAAATCCAGGACACTGGCCACTATAAATTTCAGAGGGTTGACCTTAAAGCTTACCCCACAACTCATTAGTCGAGTCACTGATCTGCCATTAGGGATACCCTGGAGCAAAGAGGAGAGGGCATTGGGCCAAAAAGCCAAAAAGGAATTCTTCCTACCAGAGGAATAGTTTTCAGAGGATAAGAATGGGGTCCGGAGAGCCAGCCTACATCCATTTTGGAGCGAGGTCAGCCTTCAGATCATGAAATACATTACCTGTGAGGGGCGGTTCAGTATTGTATACGGTTATCACTTCCGGTTGCTAACTGAACTCAGACATAAGATGGATTTACCCACAGAACAAAAGTTAAGCATCCCCTATTTCCTCCTACAATCATTAATTGAGTGTGGCACAAAATTGAAGGAAGGGACACCGGACCAGCTGGCCCATCATGGGCTTATCAAGCTTCTAGTGGAAGATGCCCTCCATACCTATACTGTCCCTCTCTCCTGGGAGATTTTCCGCAATATGTCCAAGGATGATGATATCTGAATTCTGGCCGAGGAACTCACTTCATCTAGCAGTGAGGAAAGGGAGCACATTGAGGCAGAAGAGAAAGCCAAGGGTAAGGAAACCCAGGATAGACTACCACAGAAGGAACAATAAGAGGAATGAGGGAAAGGCCAAGCTGCTGAGGCCAAAATTGTGGGTGGAATAAAGGCACAAACACCAAGGGAGAAACGATTGCAAATCAGGGTAGATAGGATTGAAAAAGTCCAAGCAAGTGAGGACACACCCAAGGCAACCAAAACAAAATTAAAAGGGAAGGCACCCCCAGCCAAGCAGACCAAAATAGTAAAGGATGTTCCTACAGGAAGCTGGAAAACTGTCTCTACAGGAAGCTAGAAAACCGTTTCTACAGGAAGCCAGAAAACAGTCAGCACAGGACTTTCTACAGGAATTCTGGAAAAAGAGAAATAGAAGGAAAAATCGCCTGAGATTTTAGCTAGGGAGGCAGCAGTTGTGCTGGCCACCCTAAGCACATCTCCAAAGCAGAAAGGGAAGCAAAAGAGGGAGCCTTCCATGTATTTTAAGGCAAGAAGGAGCGTGAGGATAAAGACTGGCAAACCCCAACCACCGTCAAAAGAACCAATCACGATTGTGGACACCCCAGCTACACAAAAGGAGAGGTCTCCCTCCAAGGCATCCATCACTTATGAATGGGGAAGCCCGAAGACATCCACCTGGAGAGAAAGAATGAAAATGTTGGACACAAAGGCTTCTCTACAGGATGTTGAGACGATTCTACAGGAAACACTGGCTAGGCTAAAGGAGACCGAAGAAATGGAAGGTGAGGCAGCTAAATCACCACAGGAGGAAGAAAAGGTGGAGAACATTGTGGAACCTAGCCCCCAACCTAGCTTGGGCTCCTACTATAACTTCTTAGAGGCCGAAAAGATCATTCCCCAAAAATTCACAGTGCCACTTTTCCTTGCACTAGAAGAAGAGAGAGTGAGGACCCACACTTGGATGAAGATCGCTAAGTCCAAGGGTGTGGCAGATATAGGTCCTCTGGAGGAACAACTCAAAGAGGGAAGAAGGGAATTAGCTATGGTACGACATGTGGAGAGCAGCCAGCGGGTCAAGCTACAGGAAGAAAATGAGCTGCTTAAACAACAACTACAGTTACAAGGACAAAAGAAGGAAGACAAGCCTCACATCTTGGGAGAACAACAGTAATAGGAGGAGCCCACAACAGCCAAAGATACCCTAATGAACAACAGAGACGGGAAGGGATGCAGGCTGAAATTGAGATACTGAATCGACAACTACAGGAAGAATAATTGCAAGCAGGCCTGGAGATACAGTCTCTGAAGCAGCAGGTACAAGAAAAGGAGGCCCAACTGGCCTGCATGAACAGCTGGGCAATGAAAGCTCTGCAGTGTAGGTAGCCTGCCAAATCCTATGCCCTATACCTCAAGGATCAGTGGTTACAGTTTCAGATCAACACCTTGGCCCAAAGGGGCATCACCCCATTCCAAAATTATCATCAGTTTGCAGCTCTATGTGGCAGTAGTTCATCAAAGGATAAAGCCAAATTATCAGAGTTCTACTTGCACAAATTTGCCCTTCTGAACATGAATGCATGGGATCCCGACACTGTGATAGGAGATGTCCAACTTATGGCCATGGCCTCTTGGATGAGTCATGAGGAGAAGAGAGTAGTAGAGGTTCGCAGCATCACAGGCAGAGAACTCAGTGAGCCACTAATGATCAAAGGAGAGTCGGATGACCCCTCAGCAGTGATAAGCGCCCACCAGCACTTGGCCAACAGCCCTCAGGATCTACCGGAATACATTGAGCAACAGGCTCAAGCTATTGCCCACTTTGAGGACATGGAGAGACTGTTGGGAGAAAACTGCCTGCATGCCTGCACAAGGCGGTGGAACACATTGCCTCACAACTTGAAGATAAAGGAATATCACTCTCCCACCAGGATGAGGGAAGCCTTGGCAAGGGTACCTCTCTACAAACAGTTGATGCAAAATCTGCAGGCTAATTGGATTGGCCTGAAATTCAGTCCTCCTTTGCTTTTGGGATTGCTAGAAGGAGTTAAGGAAGAGGAGGAAGGTAGACAATGGGAGGAAGTGGAAAGGAAAGCAGGATTCCACGACCGGGAAGAGGATATCACCGCGAAGGCCCGGGACATGAGGGAAGCGGTCAAAGCCATAAAGGATGATGAGCTGGACTAGTTGCTCAGAGGGTGAGCAACCCATTTAGCAGGGGGGTGATGATGAGCCCCGAATTGGGTAACTTATTGGGCTCATTTTGCCTAATTGTCCTTGTTCAATCCTCCATTTTTCATAGATTATGCATGTTTCTTTAGTATGTTTATGTTATTTGAACGAATAAGGGTGGTCACTCTACCAAGGAGGCTAATACGTGGTTATTTCAGGTTTTTTGGACAAATTTTGGAGCAAAACCAAGCAATTCTGGGCCAGGCGATAGCCAAGCTTGAGGTGAGGATTCGTAGGGAGGTTGTCTCTGGTATTAAATGACCCTTCCTTGAAATCTCCACCCTCAACTCCGAGCTCAACAGGCCACCAAAACGAATTCTAAAGGCAGCCAAGCAGCTTTGGGAAGATTGAATGTTTACTAGCAGTTGGAACAACCAAGTCCCTTGAATTTAGGAGCGCTGCTAGGCCCCTCATAGTGTATAAATAGGAAGGCCTCAGCCTTCGTAGTTTACTTTTGGAACTATTGGTATTTGCACTATAATGTTGTCCTTTTCTCAGCTTGTTTTCTTGTAGCTACTGCTGTATAACTTTCTTGTGATGATTATTTTTGAGTAATGAGAAGCAGCTTTACTTGGCATCAGATCTGAGTCCTTTATAGGAGCCTGCAGCTCTTGGGGTTGGGCCCAACCCGAGTGCCAAGGCCTCCTTTATGTATTGTTATTTGTTCTTTATGTATTTGCAAAATCATTTCTGTTAAGTAGATTAAATCTTGCTGATTAACTAAGTCACTGTTGATGATTAGAAATACTTTTGATGTTCAGATTGAGTTGATAGGTTATTAACAGGGAAAAGCTTCAGAAAAGGGCCATCAAACACCTCTGATTTCACCTCTCCCTCAGTGGGATCAGGAGCTGGGATCAAGGTGACCTTGCTGCCCACAAAAACATTGACTTTTCTTTGCCATGCAATCATTAGTGTTTGATTTTTATTTTCAGAAGTTGGTTACATGTTCAGATTCTTGATTGTTTAGTTGCATAGTTACTATACATGGTTTCCTTGCGATTAAAACTTCTGTTCATTCTCTTTACTGTCAGCAAGATCAAATTAGGTCAACGTAACTAGGTCTCTGATTTTACAAGTCTTCATTGGTTTAGTTGGGAAAACAACTTGCAGAGCACCTGTACCACTTCTCTATCTGCCCATATTCCATCAAACCCATCTGCTCCATCCCCTAACTCGGATTCTTGCCTCACATTTTCCATTTGCTCACATAACCCTAATTTTTGTGCAACATTGCTTCAGTCCTCCTTGAACAAATCCAACCATCTACATCTTTCCTCAACTCCATCCACCAAGTCCTGGACCACCTCAAACCCTTATCCTACCTCCATACTCACTCCTTCACCTTTCTCTCTCCATCCATCCTCCAAAATCCCATTTCTGAACAACCTGTAGAAAATTACAGACATCCTGTAGAACCCCTGCAGACTTCCTGTAGAAGTTCACGAATGAGGTTTCTCGATAGCCAAACTCTATGAGACTCTCTGGAAGGGTGTTAGGGACCCCTTAGGCCCTCTTTGAACCTTCTCGACCTCCTCCAAGCATTTCCTCTCGCCAATCCACCTCTGCACAGTAAAAAACAGTCAAATCGCATGCATGATAATTCTGGCAACTTATTCAAAAATACAAAAAGATGTTTTTTTTTTTTTTTTTTTTTTTTCAGATGTTACTGTAGAAATAGCTTAGATACATGTATTTACCTTCCTAGAATTCAATGGCATCTCTTTCAATAGCTTGCATCCTCTTTCTTGCATCAGTAGGGCTAGCTGGTAAAATTAGGGTTTGCTAGGGTTTATGTTTCCTTTCAGCGTTCTAGTTTCTTTCTGCAAGTAGAACAACCTTCTTTGAGTTAGATTTCGTCCATCAACTAAAAAGCTTCTTCTCAGAGCTCATAGAAGTTGGATTAAGCTCCTAGCGGACTTGTGCCAGCTGACCAAGTGATAGCTGCTGCAAGAGCTAGTACTTGTGCATACAGCACCGTCGCTTCCAAGTTTGTTACGAACTACCGGGTTGATAAAAGTAAAGAAGGGAGTCCCAGGAGTTGCAGCATTATTGCTGCAATATTGGAGCTCACCAATATTGTTGGTAGAGTGTTTGTGGAGCCATTTGATGGCCCATGTTCTAGTATGGTTGTTGGTTAGTATTCAAGTCAACCTAGTTTGACTGATGATGATGACAATGATGTGGAAGTGATTCGATGAAGTTTTGTAGAGATTCCTTGACTTCCATAGGTCCTATAGAGGATTCTCAAGCTCTGGAAGAAGGTGGAGCAGTTTGTGAGCTAAGTAAATATGTTTTCCTTCATCCTTTGCCCTAGTCGCATGGATGTTGAGTCATGTGAGCTGCTAAAAAGCTCCATTCATTATAAGGCAAGCATATGGGAGTGACTAAGGAGTTTCAGACAAATGGAGCCCGTGTCATGCATGTGATCGTGCCTTTTCACAATTTTTTCTATGGATTCCTCACGCTACTCAGCTAATTTTGGTGTTGTGGTGATGTTCTTGGTTGGAAATTTTTGGCATATGGTCGAAAAAGGTAATGGAGCCTCTAGAAGATGATCAAGGTTGAATATATCAAAAGGTTGGTGGAGTAAGTGGTTTGATTTGGTCAAGAATCCTATCTCAACGAAATCTGAAGCGTGTGAAAAGGATTGTTGAGTGGTCCATAACTTGTAACACTATAAGTTACTTAACAAAGAAAAATGATAAATAGAAGAAGGATGTGAGGCTATTTGGTTGTTTGTTTTGAGAGTGTGAGAGAATGATATTGTGAAGACATTGAGAGTGAGTAAAGATTGCAGTAGCTTCTCACATAGTTTTTGTAGAGTTATATCATAGATTTGTGAGCAAAAATCAGAGATAGAGTTGAGAAAAAGATTCAAAATTTGTTTGTTGTTTGTGATAGAAAATTGGGAGCTTGTGGTGTGTTTGAGAGCAGTATTTTTGTGTGAGTAGAAGAGAAGAAAAATCCCTCTCTAGGAAAAGTTTCTGATTCATATTTAGTGAGCAGAATGATGGAGTTGTTCGGTTTCTCATGTTGAGTGAATTGAGAACCCAATGTGAAACTTTTATGAAATGTCATTTGCATGGAGGAAGTGAAGGTGTCGAGGCTTCAGAATAGATAATGATTTGGCGAATTTAGTAGTAGGAATATTTTTATCCATCCAATAGGAGTTGAATATTACAATGGTAGTTAGGTGAGGATTGTTGGTCCTAAAAGCTTCTAGCTGATAGATTTTCGTAGATCCGTGAGAGAAACAGATTTTCTAATTAATAGATGCCAACTTATTGTAGAGGAATACAAGTCTTGCAAATTATGGATGTAAGCTAATCCATGTATGATTTGCTCAGCGGAATAATAAAAGAATTGAGCAGCAAAACGACAGTGGGGTGGTTTTCTCTCGAAAGGGTTTCCACCAGAAATACTTGTGTTCTTGTATGTGCATTCTTGTGTTGATATTTCATGGTTATTTATCATGGTTATTACGTTTTGAGTTTATTTATGCTTACATGTTTTGATGAGATAATGTTGTAAATGTGAATGTATGTTTGAGATTGTGGAAAAATATTTAAAATTGGTATAAAGGCCATCACTATTGATTCACCCCCCCTCTCAGTAGTGATTATTGTTTCCAACAATTGGCATCAGAGAGGGTGCTCTTTAGTGAAGCTTGACCGCTTGGAGAGTATATCATGGATCACGGCCAAAAGCAAGAGGAGGATGTCTCAAAAGACAAAGAGTTTGAAGAAGGAAGAAAATCAATCCATTGCAAAAGAAGCTGCAAATTGTGAAATCTCATCCAAATCAGATGTGTCACAAGGTAATATTTTGAAGGAATTTTTGAATTATGATTTTGATGATTTTGTAGAGCCACTTAGTGAAGATAAGAAGGATATTTTTATTTTTAAGGTTGAATATGAACCGATAATGGTTGTGATCAAAGAATTAGTTTCTCAAGTGGAAAAACTAACAACTGCATATAGAGATTATAAGAAATTTTTGTAGATATGTGATGAGAAGGAGAAAAATATCGAGGAGGAGATCATTACCTTGAGAACCCAACTGGCAGATTCAAAAAGAAATGAATAAATAATGTGAAAAAAGCAAGAAGAAAAGAAATATCAGGTTGAAGCAATAAAAAATGTAGTAGATAAATTGAGAAAGAAAATGGAATAGAAAGACTAGTAGCTTGAAAAAATTAAGAGCAAGATAACAGAGAGAAAATCTAGCTCTAATCTTCAATGAGGAGATGCAAGTTCATATGTAGGAAAGATTAACAAGATAGATTCAAATAAGCCTACAATGAAATTTATGACTAGCCATGATAATGTTAAAGAAGAGTGGCAGCAATTTCATCGCAACAAAGAAGAGATTCGAAAGGAGTATTTATGCCATGAAAATCATTCACTCCTAGAGTCGATAGTAGCAAAATTCAAAGGAGAAATCAGAATTCATTTTCTCCTTTGATGAACGAAATTGAGTGTTTTAATTGCCATAAGTTTGGACATATAGCAACCTTTTGTAGGAGCAAATTGGACACATCCATGCAACAATTTGGACAAAAAATAATGATATCTTCCTTTAGGTATACAAGTTTATTTAACGGTTTATATTATGCTTGTAGCCTTTTTGGCCATAAGGTCGTTGATTGCAAGTCTAGTATGAGAGATTGGAAGTCTAGTATGAGGAACAAAATATCAGATCCTTTGGCTTCTTCTCTTGGTCATGTAGTATGTTTTATGTGTCACAAATTTGGACACATGGCCAAGGATTGCCTGATGCCTAAATCTATGAGACCGTCAGTACAAAAGCAGCAACCAAAAAGACATGCACAACAAAGGAACCAATAAGGAGCTATGTGGAAGAAAAAGGAGGAACAATTAGGAAAATGTGGTATTGTTATTTGTTCTTGTGATGTGGATGATAAATGTTATATTGATAGTGGATGTTCACATAATATGTCAGGAGATAGGAGCAAATTTCACTTCCTAAAGAGAATCAATATTGGTCATGTTTTTCCTGAAAGGAATGAACCAACAAGGGTGTTAGGAAGCGGTAAATCCAACCTTGGAGAGAAGAGGACCATTGCAGAAAATGCGTGGCTCATAGAGGGTTTAAAGCACAATATTTTAAGTGTGAGCTAAATGGTTTATGGAGGTAAGGAAGTTATCTTCAACTCCAAAGGTTGTTTCATTTGAAAGGAAGGATCAAATAGGGTGATAGCTAGAGGAGTTAAAACACCAAACAATGTTTATGTGTTGAAGGGAAGAGTAAGAAAAGAAAAGAGATCAAATAAGTACTCTTCATCTTCAGATTCTAAGTAGAAGAGATTAGCACATATTGAAGTCTGCTCTTACATGATAGATATTTTAGATTGCAAAATGGATGTGAATATCTGGCATATCGTTTTTTGCATACAGTTAGATTGTGATGATATTAATGCTTATCTCTTCGATCATGATTTCTTGATGATGGATTTTTTCTATTGATGTTGTCCTTACTAAGGTGTGAACAGGAAGAGAGATGGCACATGTTCAGGGGGGAGAAATTTATGTGCTTCCAAAATTTCGATGGTTTTGATGGAACCATGGTTCCTTGGAGGGGTTGCTATTTGTTCCATGCTATATGTTTATTTGATATATAATTGTTGCAGGAGCTTTCATTTTGGTTATGCATAGATAATATACTACATGTGTAGTTGAATTTAATCATGCATTTTGGGTCGATGATTTTATGCATATGGTCGTTCCATGGAGATTAGTATGATGATGGTGCATGATTCTTATATTTATGTGTTTCTTATTGATGTTGCAACTACTTATGATGATGATTATGTTTTTTATTATGGTTTTTGATGTGATGTTCCTGCTCTCATTACATCATTATATGCTCATTTTTTCTTATCAGTTTTGAATATATTATAGAGGATCATGCTCCATATGATGGTTATTATTGTTGCCTTGTATAGCGATAGAGAGATGATATATTGGGCTTATTGATGTGATATGTTGCTTCGTTATGATGTTGCTGATATATGCTATTGTTGGGACACTATGTATTGTTATGTGCTGTCGTCTACTGTTGATGAATTATTAATTCATGGTGGATGATTTGGAGAGGCTGATACATGTCTCTTATGTGATTTATATTGACATTATCTTACCTCCATAAGAGGACATGTTATGGACCATATTCTCCATGTACATGCATTATGAAATTGTTTAGACATACATGGATGAGGGGATTGTTATGAAAGGCATGTGTGAGAGTCTCATTCTTGTATGTTTCATGCATAGTGTTCAGAGACATGTTTGAGATATGTTGTATAATGAGGTATGAGAGTTGGTTCAACTATGTATTGGTTGTTAGTAGTATTTTTATATGCACATATTTCATCTATTATTTTTGTACACTCTCATACTTATGATGGAGAGACGATCTAGAGTCATGTATGCATTGAGAGAAAGTCACGGTTCAACTATATATGGGCTTATTGATATAATTGTACAATCATCCATTCTCATTTTGGTAGCCATGTGGTAGGTCTATGAAGCCCTATACTTTGTTGCACATCTTTTGGTCATATTCCTTGGTCCATGTGGAGTAACCTCTTGCATATGAAAAGGAGGCATTGGAAGCTATATATATACATCGATTTACATTGAACCATGGAGATGTTTTCATTCAGTGGAGTATGGTTGATCATAGTGTTGTGATTTTTCATCTCGTACTTGCTACCACCATGTCTACTTCAGATAGATGTTGCTTCTAAACAGTCATTGTTGCTACTGGTATATGAGTTTTTTTGCTGGAGAGTACATTGTGGAGAGGATGTATTTGTTGTTGTTGCTTTAGAATGGTTGGATATATGCTACTAATACTATGGAATTGACTAGTTTTATTTCTATTAGTTGGTCTTACTATGTTGTTGTTGCTATGTGTTGGTGATTTGACCCGTTGCTACTATTATGTCATGGATTGTGTTGTTGTTTCTTAAGGGGAGAGAGCACGTCGTTCAATTTTTACTGCTACTGAGTGAGAGAGTTTATCGTTGTTGGTGGTAGGAGATGTATATTGTTTCTCTAGTGTGTTGTTGATTTGACATAGCTTATGTCTAGGGGGAGTTTATTGCACATATTTTTCAGTTATGTGGGGGATTGTTGTTGAATTTCAGTCTTAAACTCAATTGTTCATCACCTGCATATGATTTTGAGTGGAGCTTATGTTTTTTTATGGAGCCTATTTGCATTTAGAGTAGTATACAACATTTTTCATTGATATGTCTATCCCTTTGCCATTAATGTCAAAGGGGGACAATGTGAGGATGTTAATCAGTTTTCAGAAGACAACTTCAGATGATTAGTTTAGCAGGGGTTGACATCAATGCTAGAGGGGGAGATTGTTGGCATTGATGTGTGTTGCAGTGTTGAAGATGTGTTGTTGGTTGGCATTGATGTTAGCCTAGTTGTTTGGGTTGCAGGTGAGTTGGTTATGCATGTGCATGTGTGGCTATAGGTGGCTTGTGTATGGTGAAGATGTGATGGATGGTCCTTGTCATGTCTACTAGCTTGGACTAGCTTGGATATGTGATGATCCTCTTGATCATGTTGTTGCATATAGGTATTGATGGATGCTACATGAGTTAGAGTTGAGGAGCCTTGTTGATTAGGTCTTCATGTCCCGGATTAGTTCTCCTATGGTTGATGATGTTATACCTTGGGTTTGGAGAGGACATACATGTCTCAGTAGATGCTTGAGATGGTTGTAAAGGTTTTGGATGATGTCTAACATGTTTTGGAACTACATGTTGTTGGCAGAGTGTTTGTGGAGTAGTTTTATGGCCCGGGTGGTAGTATGGTTGTTGGTTGGTATTCAAGTCGACCTAGTTTGACTGATGATGATGCCAGTGACGTGGTAGTTATTCAGTGAAGTGTTGCAGAGGTTTTAGTGACTTCTAGAGGTACTACATAGGATTTTAAAGCTCTGGAAGAATGTGGAGAACTTTTTGAGCTGAGTAAAGATGTTTTCGTTCATCTTCTGCCCTAGTCACATGGATGTTAAGTCATGGGAGTGACTAAAAATATCCAATCATTGGTAGGAAAACCTACGGGAGTGATTGAGGAGTTCTAGTCACATTAATCCTGTGTTATGTGTGTGACTGAGCCTTTTCATGATTTTTTCTCCAGATTCCTCATGTTGCTCAGCTAATTTTGGTGTTGTGGTGATGTTATTGGTCAGAACAAAATTCAAAGAAAGCACGGGGCATGCAAAAGGTTTATGCAAATAAATGCAGAATACCAAGGGAATTCAAATATGGGGAGCATGTATTTCTAAAAGTGAAACCGAGGAAAAGTTGTTGAAGTTGGAGAGTTGCATTAAGTTGGCAATTAACTATTTTGGTCCTTTTGATATCTTAAATAATATAGGTCTTGTTGGATATATCCTTGCATTTTACTAACATAAAGGGCATACATGAAATATCTTTATTAAAAAAGTATGTACATGATCCTAACCATGTCATTAAGTGGACTTTGATCTTGGTGGAATTGAAAAGAGAGTTCCAAGTACAATGAGTATATATCTTAGACAAGAAGATCACTATGCTTAGGAATAGTTCTATAAGGTAGGTAAAATTTCAATAAACCCATTACATTCCTAAAAAGCAATGTGAGAGTTGGAAGAGGATATGCATGAGGCATACCTAGATTTTTTTTGAATTTCTGATGTTAAACTTTTTATATTGTACATAATCTAATATTTCATTGAGGATGGTCCAAAGCTAAGGGTGAGGGGGATGCACTAGCCCAACTTAGGTCACCGTATTACTCATCATATATCTATATGAGGAAATGAAATATTGTTGAACACATGTGACTTGTAAATTGTACATTGAGTTATAAGATAAACACATTACATGTCATATAATAATAAGCATTACATGTCTCTATAACTTTTTTTGTTAAATAAGGTTATTAACAAAACAACCCATGAGGTGAAGCCTATTGTGTGTGTGGGGCATAGCCTCTATTAAGTATAAGGGTCAAACCTTATGGGCACACGTTAAGCATGAGAGCCAATTGTGAGAGATAAAAAAATTCTCAATGGGCGTCCATGCTAGACAAGCCTCATACAATCCTAGCGATAACATGCCATATTTAAACAAATATTTCTTCCATCCAAGATAGAATAAACATTACTTAGATATGAAAAAAACAAAGTTGCTCTTCATTTCACTTGTGGCATCTTTATACTTTTATGCAATTTCTCTTTAACATAGCATGCCAGCGAAAATACTTTTTGGCTATTTTCTTGGCAGAATTTCTAAGCTATCTTATCTAAAATCACGTCAAATTAAAAAAATCACAGTTTTATGTTGTTAAATCTGCACAAACCAAATATTCCAAAGCTTATTTAAAATGCCAATTCCATTTTTTTATTTAAAATACAAATAAAATAATAGAACATCATAATCTCACCAAAAAGTTGTGTTACTAAATTAAAAAAATATATATAAAATATCACTTCATTAGGTACACCCCTTTTTAGTCTGGATAGTTCTAAGAAACACATTACTTTTGAACTTTTTCCAATTCATTTTTTACATTTTTAACATGTTAATTATCTACTAACAATCATAAATACTACATAAATACCAGGTATCGCACTACGAAGTGAATTATAATAATTAAATCTAATTATTTTCTAGATCCAATAACTTTTATGCAGTTTACATCAAAATCATTATAACAATGTTTCTTACCCTACAAGTCCTGGTCAAACAAAACACACTGAAATACTCCGCAATATCCCCAAATACTTGGCCCCGACAACATGGCTTTCTTAACTACCCTGCGTGTCTCGGGCAACACGGTTTCCTTACTTGGTCAATACGGGGAGCATAACTACCCCTTGGTCAATAGGGTGACTTTCTTACCATCTACCACCTCTCTCCCAAGTAACCCAACAATTTCCCTTTCACTTCTGTGTAACTTTTTTAATGTTTTGACTGAGGAACCTGCAAACAAAGGACTTTATACAGTAGTAGCCGAACATATATTTATGTCCACAGCTGAGCACAAACCTCAAAGCATTGTAGGACATTTGAGTCCCAGTGACTCATAGAGAGAAATGGATCTTAAAGTTGTCCTTCACCTTCCTCTTATGACACTTATGTGCTTTCTCTCCATGGCATCCTTTGCAACCACACCAACAATCAATCATACTCATCCACAATATGGTTTTTATGGTGATCAACCACACCAAGGTAATATGCTGTAGGAAGGTCATCAAGTCCCACTGTGGATGGTCGTGTATGCTCTTTTAGCTTTTAGAAAGGATATTAAAGATCCAAATGGAAAGTTGTCCTATTGGACATCAGAGAACTCAGAGGAGGTATGCTCGTGGTATGGTATTACCTGCAGACAACACAATCCAAGAGTAGTTTCCATAATCCTTCCTGGATTAAATCTCACTGGTACTTATTCGTCGTCTATTGACAACCTCTCCTCATTGCATACTTCGAATATTTCACATCATAATTTGATAGGAGAAATTCCACCCAAATTTGGGCAGCTTGAAGTGCTACGAGTGCTTGAATTGAGCTTTAATCATATGCCCATTAGATTTCTTTTTCCATCGCTAAGCTTTAAATCTAGGCTCACTGGGTTTATTCCAAAATCACTGTCTAATTGCACAAGCCTTGAACGTCTTGTCCTTTCTTGTAACAACTTTATAGGTTCCATACCAACATATTTTGGTTGTCTGGTAAAGTTGGAACAACTTGACTTTTCATACAACTCTTTGAATCGCCATATCCCTCCAACTCTTAGCAACTGTACTAAGCTATCCTCCATATTTTGTAGATCCAGTCAAGGGAACTACGGGTAAGTTCTAATCTAGGTTTAATGGATTGGGGGTTTACGGATGCTTCAACATGTATATATATATGTATTGTAACATTCAAAGCAACATAATGAAAACTCAATCTGGTAGTCCTAGTTTCGGGATCCAGGGGAAAATCTCTACATATATCTGCTTTTTTTATATTCACTCGCCATTGTTTATTTTCTATTTTTAGAATTCGTATGCAGGTAATTTCTATATGGGGTTAAAACCTACAGGTTGGAGGGAAGATAGAGAGGGAGAGAGGGGGTAGATATAATGACAAGGTTAGAGGGCAGAGAGAGAGAGAGAGAGAGAGAGAGAGAGAGATAGTGAAAATATTAGAGGGTAGTTGAGAGAGAGCGATGAGGGGAGAGAGAGGGAGGTAGGAGAGAAATGGAGATAGGAGAAGGACCAGAGAGAGGACTTGAGAGAGAGGATGAGAGAGGGAGGGACAGAGAGATGAAGTTGGAGTGGGAGAGAGGGAGTGACAAGGGAGAGATGGAGAGAGAGTGTGTATGTTTTGGGGTGAGATATGGAGACAAAGAAGGAGAGATGGAAGGAAGGGGGAGAGATGGAGAGAGGAGAGAGGGAGGGAGATAGTGAAAGAGTTAGAGGGCAAAGAGAGGGGGGAGATAGAGTGAGATGGGAGAGAAAGGGACAGAGAGGATGTAAGAGAGAGAGGACATGATAGAGAGGAGAGAGGGAGGGAGAGAGAGGGAGTTGGAGGGGGATAGAGAGGTAGGTAAGAAGAAATACATAAAGAGAGAAAAGTGGGGGGAGAGAGAAAGAGGGAGAGAGGAGATCAGGAGGGAAGAGAAATACAAGGGGGAGGAAGAGAGAGGGAGAGTAAGAGGGGGGAGAGATAGATATGGAGAAAGAGTGTATATGCTTTGGGGGTGATATATAGAGACAAAGGAGATGCAGAAGGAGATAGAGATATAGATGGGAGGTGAATATAGGGAAGAAGAGAGAGATAGAGAGAGGGAGGAAGGGAGGGAGGGTTAGATAGATATATATGGAGAGAGAGAGTGTGTGTGTGTGTGTGTGTTTGGGGGGGTGAGATAAAGAGACAAGGAAGGAGAGATGAAGGGAGATGTAGATACAGATGGAGGGGGGAGAGAGGGAAGAATATTTCTTCCACAAGATGCATTGATTTCAGTATAGATGATGACTTATAATCCTGTTTGATTTCTTTCATTAGATGCATTCATTTTAGTGTAGATGTTGATTTCTAATTATATTTGATTGTTTGCACTAGATGCACTGATTTCGGTGTAGATATTTATTTCTAATCCTACTTGATTGCTTTCTCTAGATAAATTGATTTTAGTGTAGATTATGATCTCTAATCCTATTTGATTGCTTGCACTAGATGCATTGATTTTAGTGTAGATGTTGATTTCTAATTATATTTGATTTCTTTCACTAGATGCATTGATTCAGTGTAGATGTTCATTTCTAATCTTATTTGATTTCTTTCACTAGATGCATTGATTCAATGTAGATGTTCATTTCTAATCTTATTTGATTACTTGCATTAGATGCATTAATTTCAGTGGAGATGTTTTTGAACCCTATTTGATTGCTCGCATTAGATGGACTGGATGTTTTTAATCTTGAGACTGTAAATTATTAAAAATATTTTTCAATATTAGATTGAGGGAAGAGAGAGGGAAGAATATTTCTTGCAATAGATGCATTGATTTCAGTGTAGATGTTTATTTCTAATCCTATTTGATTGCTTGCTTTAGATGCATTGATTTCAGTGTAGACGTTGTCTACTCCATTTTTATTGCTTGCACTAGATGCAATTATTTCAGTGTAGATTTGGATTTCTAAACCTATTTGATTACTTTCACTGGATGCATTGATTTTAGTGTAGTTATTAATTTCTAATCTCATTTGATTGCTTTCATTAGATGCATTGATTTCAGTGTAGATGTTATTTTGTAATCTTATTCGATTGCTTGAGTTAGATGCATTAGATGTTGATAATCTTGAAGTTGTAGATTATTAAGCAAAAATATTTTCAAGATATATAGTAATACCTAAAAGGACACTATTAAGAATTAGTTACCTCTCAAAATTTGTGATACCTAGAATTAAAATGAAATAGATGTGCAAAATCAATCCTCCTACAAAGTGCAAATTAATTACTGATAAGATTGTCTCCCTTCTACATCATCAACTAATTACTAATAGACAATTACATATATTCAAAATTACATATATTTAAAATTACTAATAGGTAATTGCATATAATAATGTATTCATAACTTTTATAAGAGGGAAATATATATTTATAAACATTCAAAACAAAACAAGATATTCATGTGATAATTGTTTGGAGAAACAAATAATGTAAAGATTTTATAATTCCAGCCACTCATTAAAAAACAAATTCAAAATACATTATTTCTTAACTTTGTTGAATAGACTATAGATAAAAAATCATCAAAATATTCTTGAATGAAATAATTTATTTCAAACATTATCAGAGAATAAAATCATTTCAAGAGTAGTGTTGGCGCAATAGATGATTAAGACTACTCTTCAAGATATATTTAGTAATACATGGAGTGATACTATTGAGGATTACTTAGTTACAGAAGTTGTGATACCTAAAATTAAATGAAATATATGTGCAATATCAATCCTTTGCAAACTATTGACAAGATTGTCTCCCTTCTTCATCACCAACTAATTACTAATAGATAATTACATACACATATAAAAAGATAACACAACAATTGTAACATTCAAAATCATTGTCATCCAAATCCAAACACATAAACACACAAACCACTCAAAGCATCCAAGCAAAGATGTACAAACCATTCAAGGCAAGTAACATAAAATAAATTAAATAAGAGAATGATATGATCATGCCAAGCAAAGAAAACATAAAGTGAATTTTGAAGTTAATCTCAAACATATACCTAATAATGATAATCTAAAAATGTGAGATTATTGCCCTCAACTCGAATCAACTTAGATCCATCTAACACCGCGATCAAATCCCTCGAGATGCAAACCTTTTCTCAAGTTCTACACTCCAAAAAAAGAATTTGCACCTCGAGAGATTTAATCTCTCTTAACTCATGATAGATCCATATTATATAAATCTAAGCTAGTAACATATTGTTTTTTGCGTGTGCAATTCTCATTAACTTAAACTTTACCATTATTAAACTCTTGAAAAATGACAAAAAATAAAATAAAAATAATAATGATGCAAAATATATAAACTTGCAAAGTAAACTTTGCCAATAGCATTCATGTTGATTAGCTAAACCCTCGTGATTAGCTAAACCCTCGTTTGTGCTGATTTCCTTTTACCAATTATATAGATAGAAATATTGTTTCTCGAATTGTTCCTTGCGTATTGTTGTCTTTGCTCAATCGAGGATAATTGTGTTCATGGAGAATGTGTTAGGCTTTGTGAAACGTATTAGTGAAAACAAATTGTCATTTTATTTTAATTTGTGTGATATTTTCATTAAAATAAATAAATTAATAAAAAACATAAAACAGTATAATTTTTCAATATAATAGTGACCCTTCATTTCAGCTATTCATAATTTTTTTGTTTTAAATTTTATAATACATTGTTTAAATGCAGTATATATTTTATACTGAATTATAACTAAAATTTCATTACTTTCTTTAATTGTATTTTTATGTTTTTTAAATTAACATTTTAACAGTTAATTATTATTTTTGAAATGAGCCTTTTGTAATTAGAATTAATTTGAAATTTATTATAATTTTTCTATGATAAAATGAAACAAAATCTAATCAAACTCAATAAATACATAGGGAAGGAATTTTGATATCTCAAATATAAAATTAAAGATATAAAAAATAGTTATTTGATTTACAATTCAAAAAATTAAACAAATATCATTATTGAAGAGAACGTTAGAAAATTAATGATTAATATGTAAATATTAATTTAAAAATAATAATTATAAAAAATAAAAAATAAAAAATATTATAAATATCTGAATTCAATTTTGTGACTATATAATGCATGTTGAGATTTTTTTATTTTTTAAATTACATATATATTTTTTAAATGTGCGAGTTTGGAATTATTTAGTATAGTTCATCTTAATAATAATAATAATATATTTAATAATAACAAAAATAATATTATTTATTATAAAAATAATATTATTTATTATTTCTTTCAAAAATCATTTATAGTATTTGAAAAAAATAAAAAAAAATTAATAATTAAAATTAATATTAACATATAAATAATAAAGAGATATTATATGAATTTCATTTTTTTTTTAACAATTAATTTTGATTAAACAGAGAAATTTAGTTTACAACGAGTATGATATGTAAATTTAGTTTACAACGAGTATGATAGGTAAATTTAGTTTACAACGAGTATGATATGTAATATTTATTTTTCAGTATCAAAATTAAAACTTTACTTACGTCAACCCAAATAATTTTTCAAAACATTTAAAGAAATAACTAAACAAAATATTTAAATATACCAATTTATAAAAGAAATTGTGCGCGAAGAAATTCACTCTCAAATCATGTTAAATGAATATATACTAATTTTAAATCACTTAACAGTTTTCAAATAAATTGGTGAATATTAATTTGGCCCCTTTATAATAATGGCGAATTTTTTTTTTCTCCTCTTCATTCATTTACATATTTCGCTACTTCCGCGTGTCTTTGCAATGACGTGACTTTCCTACCCTCCGTGTCCGAGACGCCGATTTATCACGACTTGCCGCTGGTCTTCGATAACATCACTTTCTTTTTCCAATTCAATCTTCGCATCTTTCATGACTTCTGCAACTCATGCCATGCCCTCACTCATTATTGTATTTAAAAATACAAATAAAATAATATAACATCGCAATCACACCAAAAATTGTGTTACCATATTCCAAAAAAAATCTAAATTCATTAAATCTAATTGTATTCTCGGTCCAACAACTTCTATGCAGTTCGCATCACATTAATTATTTTAACCGTGTTTCTTGCCCTGCAAGTCCTGGTCAAACAAAACACAGCGCAATATCCCCAAATACTCGACCCCGGGAACACGGCTTTCTTAACGACCCTGCCTGTCCCGCGCAACACGGCTTCCTTCCTTGGTCAATGTCCCAGTAATTTCCCTTTCACATCTGTGTTTTTCTTTTTCCAATTCAATCTTCGCATCTTTCATGACTTCTGCAACTCATGCCATAACAGTCACTCATAACATCACTTTCTTATCCTCCGTCAATGCGCAAGTCCTGGTCAAACAAAACACAGCGCAATATCCCCAAACACTCGACTACCCCGGAAACACGGCTTTCTTAACTACCCTGCGAGTCCCGCGCAACACGGCTTCCTTCCTTGGTCAATGTCCCACCTCTCACGTCTCTCCCAAGTAACCCAGCGATTTCCCTTTCACATCTGTGTAACTTGCACACAAAGGACTTTATACAGTAGCTGCCGAACTTATATTTATGTGCATAGCTGAGCACAGACCTGCAAGCATTGAAGCACATTTGAGTCCCAGCGAGCGATTGATAGAGAGAAATGGATCTTAAAGTTGTCCTAATTGCCCTTCCTCTCATGACGCTTCTCTGCTTTCTCTCCATGGCATCCTCTGCAGCCACACCAACAATCGATTATATTCATCCAGAGGATGGTTTTTATGGTGATCAGCCACACCAACGTAATATGCTGCAGGAAGGTCGGCGAACCCCGCTGTGGATGGACGTGCAGGCCCTTTTGTCTTTTAAGAAGCATATCAATGATCCCTCTGGAAAACTCTCCAACTGGACAACTGGTAACTGGGAGGAGGCATGCTCCTGGTATGGTATTGCCTGCACGCATCAAAATCCAAGAGTAGTTGCCATAATCCTTCCTGGATTAAATCTCACAGGTACTCTTTCGCCGTCTATCGGCAGCCTCTCCTTATTGCATACTCTAAACCTTTCTCATCATAATTTGAGTGGAGAAATTCCACTCGAATTTGGGCAGCTTAAAAGGTTGAGAGTGCTTGACCTAAGTTTTAATTATATGTTCTTGAGCTTTGATGATATGTTGTCACCTACACCTATGCTTACCGGATCTATTCCAACTTCACTGTCTAATTGCACAAGCCTTGAACGTCTTACCCTTTCTCATAACAACTTTACAGGTTCCATACCAACAGATTTTGGTCGTCTGGTAAAGTTGGAACAGCTTGACTTGTCATACAACTCTTTCACTGGCCACATCCCTCCAACTCTTAGCAACTGTACTAAGCTATCAACCCTCTTCCTTTCTTATAACTACTTCACAGGTACCATACCAACAATGTTTGGTCATCTCGATGAGTTGCAACAGATCAATTTGGGAAGCAACTCACTCAGTGGTCAGGTCCCTCCAACACTCGGAAATTGTACGAGGTTACAGTCCCTCATTTTGAATCACAATCGGTTGTCCGGCAGAATTCCTGAAAGCATCTTTGGCAATTCATTAAAAATATTTGAAGTGTCACGGAATTCACTTGTTGGAGATATGGAGATGAGGTTTCCAGTTTCTATGGTAATTTTCAGCGTGTTCTCTAATAACTTCACTGGAAGTTTCCCTTCGTCTTTGGCCAACTGCAGTGATCTTAAAGTAATAGATTTAAGGAAAAACAGGTTTTCTGGGGAAATTCCTCCGTATTTATCATATCCCCAGTTACAAATTTTGAGCCTGGGTTATAATAAGTTTTCTGGTGGTATTCCTCTATGGATTACAAATCTCATAAAATTGGAAATATTAGATTTATCTAACAATAAATTTAGTGGGAGAATACCTGATAATGAAAAACTTCAAGGATTTGCCCAACATATAGTATCTCCACATATTAAAAAAAATGCATTAAATTATGAACTGGAGATTGTGATAAAAGGAAATGAGTATTTATTGGTATATGTTTTACCTACAAACACAATATTGGATTTGTCTAACAATAATCTTACAGGTGAAATACCTGCAAGTATAGGAAGTTTGGGTTGGTTGAGATTGTTGAATTTATCTTGGAACCAATTGGAAGGGAAAATTCCTCCATCTCTTGGTAGCATATCTACTTTGGAGCAATTGGACTTGGCCAAAAATAATTTGTCTGGAGAGATTCCTCAAGAACTCAAGAATTTATCTATGTTAGCAGTTCTGAATTTTTCATTTAATAACCTATGTGGCTCAATCCCACAAGGAACACAGTTTGACACATTCGATGTAACTTCATTTCAAGGAAATAAGTGTTTGTGTGGGCATCCCTTGCCAACCTGCGAAGAGAATAAGTGTTTGTGTGGGTCTCCCTTGCCAAGCTGCAAAGGGAATAAGACAAAATCAGTGGAATGTGTTGATAGAAAAAACAATGTAAAAGTGGGATGGTTGCATTATATAGATAAAAAGATGTCATTAATAAGTTTGGGAATAGGGGCAATAATTGGATTTGGTGGAGTTCTTATTGTCTTCATAGTTTGGAAAAAAGCAAGAGATTGGATGGTGCCCCCAAATGTACCTAAACGCTTTTATGGAGAATATCGACTCCCTACATAGTGAAGTGTGGAACATGAAAAAGTTCTCTCTTGTATGAATTCACCAATATATTATTATGTGGTGAATAAATAATGTATGCTATATTCAATGATGTCTAATTATGAATATAAGACTTGAAATTTATAATAATCTTTTTTTTAATAAATTTATATATTAAAATATTTGATGAATTCATTTTTCTTTTTTGAAAAATATAATTTCCATTCTTATTAGTTATTATTAATTTTCATTGTCGAATTTATTTATGTTTTTAATTTGATAATTTTCTTAATGAATTATTTTAGTATAAATAATTTTTTGATTTATTTAGATTAACAATATTAAATATAAATTTTATTGATTTTAAAAATTATATTAAATTTATATTTTTAACTTATCTCATCATAAAATATACACAATCTAACTCTTCTTCTTATCTTAAAGGTGAAAGTGTACATGTATGTTTTGGTATATTTGTATCTTTCTATCTTCACCACTTAAAATAATGTTTTTGTCAACATATTTTTTCTATATTAATATTGTTGAAAATTATATTATTATTAAGTTGTTTATAATTCAAATTATTTAGAAATATTTTGATTATTAATTTTTTCTTATAATTGATATTCATAAAAGTTATAATTGATATAGATAATTGCATATAATAATGTATTCATAACTTTTATAAGAGGAAAAGATATATTTATAAACATTCAAAACAAAACAAGATATTCATGTGATAATTGTTTGGAGAAACAATAATGTAAAGATTTTATAATTCTAGCCACTCATTAAAAAACAAATTCAAAATACATTATTTCTTGACTTTGTTGAATAGACTATAGATTAAAAATCATCAAAATATTCTTGAATGAAATAATTTATTTCAAACATTAGCAGAGAATAAAATCATTTTAAGAGTAGTCTTGACACAATAGATGATTAAAACTACTCTTCAAGATATATTTAGTAATACATGGAGTGATACTATTGGGGATTACTTAGTTATAGGAGTTGCGATACCTAAAATTAAATGAAATAGATGTGCAAGATCAATCCTCTGCAAACTATTGACAAGATTGTCTCCCTTCTTCATCACCAATTAATTACTAATAGACATTTACATACACATATAAAAATATAACACAACAATTGTAACATCCAAAATCGTTGTCATCCAAATCCAAACACATAAACACACAAACCATTCAAGACAAGCAACATAGAATAAATTAAATAAGAGAATGAGATGAGATGATCATGCCATGCAAAGAAAACATAATGTGAATTTTGAAGTTAATCTCAAACATATACCTAATAATGATAATATAAAAATGTGACATTATTGCCCTCAACTCGAATCAACTTAGATCCATCTAAAAACACTGGGATCAAATCCCTCGAGATGCAAACATTTTCTCAAGTTCCACACTACAAAAAAAAGATTTGCACCTCGAGAGATTTAATCCCTCTTAACACATGATAGATCCGTATTAAATAAATCTAAGCTAATAATATATTATTTTTTGCTTATACTTCTATTTTTTTTTAATACTAAAAGTGTGTGCAATTCTCATTAACTTAAACTTTACAATTATTAAACTCTTGGAAAAAAATAAAAAAGTGATGCAAAAATATATAAACTTGCAAATTATACTTTGCAATAATATAATTGAATAGCATTCATGTTGATTAGCTAAACCCTCCTTTGTGACTATTTCATTTTACTAATTATATAGATAGAAATATTGTTTCTCGAATTGTTCCATGTGTATTGTCGTCTTTGCTTAGTTGAGGATCATTGTGTTCATGGAGAATGTGTTAGGCTTTACAAAACGTATTAGTGAAAACAAATTGCCATTTTATTTTAATTTGTGTGATATCTTCATTAAAATAAATAAATTAATAAAAAACATAAAACATCATAATTTTTCTTAAATTACTGTACTGTTATTCTTTTTAAATTGGCTAATATTATATAATATTATTGATCTCGCTCAAATCGTAAAAATTATAATATTATAATTTTTTCCTATAATTGATATTCATAAAAGTTAAAATATAAAAATTATTCATTTTTTATTTAAATTAGTATAGTTCTATGCTAACTTTAGATTTATCAAGAGTTGAGAGTGTTCAAATCTCTTAAGGTGCAAATTTCTTTAGAGTGTAAAATTTGAAGAAATATTTGAACCTCAAAATATTTCATCCCTCTCGATACTGGATAAATTCAAGATTAGCATGGATATGTGTGTGTGTCAACTCTATGTTAAACATGGAAGGAATAAGACAACTCCATCTTGAGAAACACACTAATAAAATGTTTTATATGTTTTAACCATAATTTTTTTATTAATTTCATTTGATATATATATATATATATATATATATATATATATATATATATATATATATATATATATATAAAATTACTTTTTATATGTGCACTTCAAGAGTGCATTCATGATGAATCTACCCAGATCCATAATCTGGAAAAAATATATAAATATTGTTGTGACACATAGTCGACCAAGGATAATTTTAGGGGCGAATGTTCGCCCTTTGGCGAAATTAAGGGGTTTTAAATTTTTAGTGGGCGAATATTTTGTATCATAGTACATTTTTACAAATCACCTCAAATAGCCCACTTTATTTTAAGGGAGAGGGTAAAAAAGGTAAATTTAGCCCTTGAAATTAGGACTTACAACCTTCCATTCGCCCATTTTCAAGAATAGGTTTTATTTAAGTGAATCGTATGGGCCAAATACCATATTTATAAAAGATGTATGGTAAATTAATAAAAATATAAATAAATGAGAGGTATGGCAAATAAATAAAACATTTTTTATATTTACTCCATAAGTCACCTTATATACATGTAAGGGTATAAACAAATAAAAATATAAGTAAAGTGGAGGTATGGTAAATAAATAAAACGTCTTTTCATACTTACTCAAAAGGTATGGTAAATAAATAAAAATATAAATAAACTAGACGTATCGTAAATAAATAAAACCTCTTTTTATATTTAGTCCATAACCCTCATTCTATTTATGAAGGCTCAAGAAAGAGGTTTTATTTAAGTGAATCCTATGGGCCAAATACCATATTTGTAAAAGAGGTATGGTAAATTAATAAAAATATAAATAAACGAGAGGTATGGTAAACAAATATAACATTTTTTATATTTACTCCATAAGTCACCTTATATTTACGAACACTCAAAAAATGGGTTATATTTAGGTGAAACCTATGGCCAAAATACTAGTTATATTTAGGTGAAACCTATGGCCAAAATACTATGGGACAAATACCATGGACTAGATTGTTATTAATACCATGCAAAAAACCATTATTAACCCTAATATTAGAATTAATAAAAATAAAAATGGCACATGGTATTGACCCATGGTATTCACCTGGAATGTAGCCTATTTAAATGGGGAAATTAAACCAGCATGTAGCCTATGCTAAAATTCACTAGGACTTTACAAAGCTTTATTATTTAGTGAAAGACTCGCAAGATCTTACAAGATTTTATAATTGAGTAAAATATTCTAATAAAAATAAAAATGGCACATGGTATTGACCCATGGTATTCACCAAAATGGCACATGGTATTGACCCATGGTATTCACCTGGAATGTAGCCTATTTAAATGGGGGAATTAAACCAGCATGTAGCCTATGCTAAGATTCACTAGGACTTTACAAAGTTTTATTATTTAGTGAAAGACTCGCCAAGATCTTACAAGATTTTATAATTGAGTAAAATATTCGCCATGCCTGGTGAGAGATTCGCCAAAAAATTATATATACATATTATATTATTGATAAAATCGCCTTCCATTTTTCCTACATACCATGGAGATTCGCCCATTTATTATATTTATAAATTTAGGGGGGGTTCTTAAAATTTTCCCTGTAGTCGACATCTAAAAAAATAAAATTAAATCCTCTCAGGTGCTAGATAATGCCATATATATATATCCATGGCCAAACAAAACAATCATGTATAAATTGTAAAAAAGACAACAAAAAAGTATGATAGAAAAGACAAAATCATGAGTCACAATCCATGCATATATAAACATCTGATATATAAAGAGAATCTATTGACATAGATAAAAAAATGATGTTGTGCCATGAGCTGATCCATATATGGCCTATGATAATACTGATAAAGAGTACCATTTACTCTTCCTTCAATATGCCATTGCCCTACATCCAACTAAAGGCCTTCTTTACAAAGTTTGTCGGCCTTGAAATTGCATTCCCTATATATATGTGAGCAAGAGAAATCAACAAATAATTATTTTAATCTCAATACATCCTCCTAAATGTGAACAAGATGCAAACATCAACACTACCGAATCACATTAACCTAGTTGATAATCAATAAGGAGTCTCCAAAAACCTATAAATTGCTAGAACTCTTTTCCCTTGCAAAAGCCAAAAGTGAGCAACAAACAAGCAACTCAATTAGATTGTTTTTTCCCCACCCACTACCCATAAATACTTTGAAATAATGATTATCAGATACAAATAAAAGAAAACACCACCACATATAGAATTTTTCTCCTACGCTACCCCATCGAAATAGCCTCAGGGTCGCAAGGTATTAGGCTCCTCCATAATACTATATTGTGTTATTGTGGGGAGGGGGGGATAGATTGAGTAAAATGAGGCCATAAGGCCAAAGCATTAGCTACCACCTAAATCAAAGAGGAAACCACATCTAAGAAAACACCTTTGTTTCTAACTAACCAAGTGCCCTAGAAAATAAGCAGAGGAAACACCTTGAAGGACTTTTTTCTCCTATTCCAAACCCAACCCCTCTATCTCTTCTAAAATCAATGACCATGCCACAAGCACTCAAGTCCTAAGAAGGACTAACACACATTCCATAAGTGACAAAAGAACTAACACTCCCCAAAAAGGTGTTTTATGGATTCTCCACTTGTCTTACAAAGAATGCACCGACCCGAACCAATCTAATATTGACGCTGCATATTGTCCCAAGTGGGTATTTTTTAGCTATAATACACCACATAAAGAGGTTAGATTTCATGAGACACTTGATTTCTAAACACCCTTCCACAACCAAACATCCAAAAGGCTAGGATAACCTCCAGAATTCATTTAATAAGAACAAGCCTCCTAGCTCTAGAAAGCCACCTAAAACACCAACTTTTATTCTTTTTCTTTTTATATTGGTAATAAGCCATAACCAATTCACCTTCCTGTAACAATTATATTTCAAATGATATCCCAAATATTTAATACCACTCATGAATTCGAAAAGGAAAAACATTCCTTATATTGAAAGCTTCCAAATCCAACAAGTTTTGAATCAAAATAGATGACTTCCTGTCATTGACTACCATGCACGTTGCTAATCCAAACAAATTTATGATCTCTGATAAAGAAGAAACATCTTTATAAGGAGCATTGCCGAAGATCAAGATGGCATCAAAAAATTGAATATGAGTAATTGCTAATGTATTTGAAATAACAACTCCCTAAAAATCACTCCGATAATTAGCATTTGTAAGAAGGTGACTAAGATCTGCAACAATCGGTGAGAACAAAAGAGGAGATAAAGGGAACCCTTAACGAAGACCTCTTGTAGCATGAAAAAAAGGGGAAGCTATGCAATTAATCAAAAAACAAAATTGACAGATCACAAGTAGCCCATCACCTAGTTTATGAAATCGACTTCAAAAGCCAAATGTGTAAGAAGCAATCTAAGATACATATAGCTCACTCGATCGTAGGCCTTTGATAAATCAATTTTAATCATTGCACCCTTTAATTTAAGTGATTTTATGTTACACAGGCCTTCTTGATTCACCCCAATTGCCTCATGAATATGATGCCCATCCAAAAACCCAAATTGTTCCTTAGGAATGGATACCGATAAAATCAGTTATATCCTCCTAGAAATCACTTTAGAAATGACATTATAGGTGCAATTACATAAAGAAATAGGATGAAAATCTTTGAAATATTTATGGTTATCCACTTTGGGGATGAGAGCCATGAAAGTGGAATTGAAAGCTGGTAAAACCCTGCCCTCTCGCTGAGAATCATTGAAAACCCTCAACGGATCTTTACAAATAACATCAAAACATCCATAAAAAAACTCAATACCCCAACCATCAGGCCTGAGGGTTTTATCCTTCTAAAACCTAGATATTGTAGCCTTTAAATCATCATCAGAGACATCCTCCATCCAATATATGTTATCTTCATCATTTACAAAGTAGGGGAAACATTGGGCTACCCTTATGACTTTGGCAATATAATCCCTCTTAGGCTCATTGAATAGATTTTGGAAATGTGGAACACTCAGGGAAGCAAGGCCATCAAAATTTGATATATCCCCTCCCAAACCATCCTAAAGAGACGAAATGGTATTACACATCTTTCGACCTTTGTCATAGGCCTGAAAAAACTTTTTATTCTCATCCCCACAAGAAATCCAAATAGCTCTACTCTTCAAACACCATTCAACCTCCAAAGCTTCTAATATGGATTTTCTACGAGTTGTCAGACTAAAGAATTCCACCCTAGAATCCTCATCCAAATAACCACCATAACAGTAGTATATCCACCAAATCCTTCTCCTCTATACATCTTTTTAAATTGGCCCACTCCATTGTACATGTCTTTACATGAAGAAGATTCTTTTTGAAATGTTGGGATCCAGACAAACCCAATTGAGGATTATAAGAAAGCCAACTCTCCTTAAAGAGTTTAGAGAAATATTCATCTTTGATCAAATAATAGTTTAACTTAAAGGGGATACCAACATGGGCCCAATAATTTCAGCTCCAATAATATAGGATAGTTTTCATCTTCACCACCCAAATTGACCCACTGCCTCATATCACTACAACAAAACAGGCAATTAGCATCACAAATAACGCTGAAATCCATTGTTTATGAGTGCATAAATTGGCTTCAAGTGACATCCCAAAATTTGGTGAAAAATGGCATGTTCACATAGGCACCTTAATTTGTGCCGAGAATAGCACAAGGCATAGCATCAATAATAGTGCCAGAAACTATTTCCTCCATTCTGGATTCCACTGTTGTGTCCATTTGTAATTCTAGTTTTTCTCCTAGTTGTGCTTCCTATTTTTCTTCTAGTATGGCATCAAAAATATCTTCTTTTTTGGCTTTCTAACTAACGCCAATTTATGCTTCCATCATAACGTCAAGTTTTTCTTCCAATATGGCACCACTTGTTTTATCTAGCTTTGCTTCCATTATGAAATCTTCTTTAGCTTCTAATATGGCTTCCATTATATTGTCTTTTAATAATGCTTCCATTATTTCTTCTTGGTTTTCTACATAAATGGATTCTTTGTTTGCTTCTTCAGTAACACCAATTTTGGCTTCTAATATTTCCTCCATTATTACTTCTTTGTTTTCTACCTGAATTGTTTCTATTTTTTCTTCTGAGGCAATGCTAAGTTTTTCTTCCATAATTACTTCTTTGTTCACTACCTGAATTTTTTTTTTTTTTTCTTCTCAAGTAACACCAAGTTTGGTTGCTAGTATTGCTTCCATTATTACTTCTTGGTTTTCTACCTAAATTTCTTCTTTTTTTGCTTCTTAGGTACCACCAATTTTTTCTTTCAAGATTTCTTCTAGTGTGCTTCTAGTTTGGCTTCTGTTGTTGCTTCCTTTTTTTCTTCTAGAATTGCTTCCCTATTAGCCTCATGAGTTTCTTCCTTTTAATTGGAATGTTTGCTTCATGTTTAGAGCCTAGGTTTTCTTCTTTTTTAGGCCTAAGGTTTTCTTCCTCTTACTGTTGGGATTTTCTTCTGAATTAACCTCCAATTTTTCTTCCTGTTAAGCAACTAATATAGCTTCCTATTTAGAGCCAATAATAGCTCCAATTATGGCTTCCAATTTAATGTCGAATTTTACTTCCATTTTAGAGCCATATTCTACTTCCATTTTAACAACTCATGATGCTTCTTTTATAGCTTCCATTTATTAATTTAATATTTTTATTTCAAGTAAATTAGTTAAGTATATCATACCTCTTAAATAACTTATATAATTATAGAATAAGTCATATTGCATTTGAAATATTTTATAGCATACCAATTATAAATAATTTTTAGGGAAGTGGACATCCATACAAACTAACAACATATTTTTAAGTATAACCATAATTTTTATATTATTAATAAAAAAATTGCTAGTTGTGACTAGCTACACATAATGCAGGCCCAGATTCACATCATAGAGATTTCTAGAGCATATCTCTTTAAGGTTTTTTACAGTTACAAACCATACCACAACATTCTAATAAAATAATAAGATAATTCTTAAACTATAACCTGCATTTTTATATTATTAATAAACAAAGTTACTAGTCCATGACCAATGTCTACACATAATGCAGACCCAGATAATACATGTCCAAATGATATAATCCAAAATGATACATGTCAAAATGATACAACTCAATATGGTACTATAGTTGAAAATGATACATATGATAATAAACATGAAAAGAGGAATCATAACAATTTATCAACAATGATCCATGGTGGAGTCTATATGATCAATGTCATTGGCTACTACCAACATATTGGTCATCATCATAATCATGTATATCATGATTATCAACATCATGATCATCATCACTATCATCATCGATGTTGTCTTCCTTGGTGTCCTCTCCCTCTACTTCATCGTCATTTTCTTAAATGTCTAAACCAGACCCAACATAATCTGGATTGATTTCAAGATGAACTGGATCATCTAGAAGACCCGTGTTCTGCAAAAAAAAGCCATTCAAAATGAAAAGTTATTATTTATTTCATGTAATATTTAATATTTCTGTTATATTTATAATATTACAACATATGAAATGAAAACATAATCATATGACAACATTTCAAGGTGCACACATATACCATAATAAAATTTCAATTAAGTTACAACTAAGATGTCATTCCAATGATGTAAAACATGCAACAATTCTAATAAATGTTAGTAAATCATGGAATGGCACCCTACCTTTCTTTTGACTAGCTCGTGGGTTGTGTAGTGTACCAGACCCTACTAGGAAGGAAGGGCCCTCCTTCTTAGCAGGGAAACCAAGATTGCAACCCATCATATATGGTTACTAAAAATTTAACAACTTAAACAATTTGAATGCAATAAGAAATAATAGGTAACCACTATAAAAATTAACAAGATTAAACTAAATAGAGAAAAAAAAAGGATGAATTTTGTCTTGTAGGTCTACATATTTGGTTCATTATGTTAGCTCTTTACGATCGAGTCATTGTGTTAGCTCTTTATGATCTTCTTTTGCTAGTAGAGAGCCTTCTTCAATTAGGATTGGTTTGTAAGGGATTCACTCCAATATTGGAGTGCCTTCGGGAGCTACCATGTTATCACTATCATTGCCATGGGTATTGGAAACAATGAACTCAATGTTGATTACTACTTTAAACAATACTTTAATTTTATTGTCAATGAATTACAACTTATGGAAGATGCAGCATGCCCTGTTGTTAGAGATCTCTCTTCAAAATTTTGGCAAAATTTTTTCTATTAAACCAATATAGTTTTCTTCACTTCAAAATATTTTTGTCCCTAGTTCTAGAGAAGTCCATATCAAGAATCCATCCTTTAAATTCTTCCTCAATTTACTCTTTGGTTAGGATTTTCCTCTTATGTATAATTGATTTCTATATTTGGGCCATCTGTTCATTGACCTTAGAAGATAAACTAGTATGGAAATCACTAGTTGTTTTTTTTATACCCCTCTTAGCATTAATTACATACTAAAATAATTTCTTGGGAATAAGGGTTATTTTCTGTAGATTAGACTGAAGTTTTTAAGGATGGAAATTTATCTAAAAGTTTAGAAACCCTAGTGAGTCTTACTAATCCCTAATAGGCAAACAAGAAAATGTTTGACAATACTTTTGTAAAATAATTCAAATTTCTAATGCCTTTATATAGCCTCTAAAATTTTTTGGCAATTTTGAAGGTAAAATCATTTTATACTATAAAATTTGGGCAATTTTTTTTTAGAAAAAATGGAAATTAGCATATAGTTTTTGGAAAAAACATGGAAAATTAGACCACTTGTGAATATTAACCCCTGAAATTTTCCCTGGATCATTATACCTTTTACAAGACCCTATTTTGTTGGACTCTAGGTCAAATGCTATGGATAATCTCTAAAATATCACATACTAGAGGAGAATAGGGGTTTTTAGTTGTAAGTGAGGCAAGTGATAGCTATCATAGGTCCAAAAGTAAGAGTTAGAAAAGAAACACAGTTGGAACGACTTAGGAAGATAATTTACTTCTAAAACAATGGGATGGAGCCACTCAATGAAATCAACTTGTGATTCAAGATGACCCTATTTAGCTTAATATAATATATAGTTTGTAGATTAAAGATTTGAGTATTGGTATTAGTTATCATTGAATTTGGAAGAAATAGAAATAAGGATGAGATAACTAACCTATAAAATTAGAGATAAGCCTCAAAACCAAGTTTAGCAATGGGTTTTCCATCATCGTCAAATCCCAAAGCTACGTCAACATCCACCTTATGAAATCTTCACAAATTGAAAAACTTGACAACTTGTTAATTCCATTATGACATGAAAATCTTATCAAATCATATGATTACTTGTATACTTGCAATATGTATGGGTTTTCTCTAGAATTCCTTTGCCACTCCTTGTTTGTGTGACATCTAATACATTTATCATCAAGCTGGAATTCACTTAGCTTATATGGTGGGTGGTGGCAGGGATGTGTATCACGTCATCTATCTTGTGCTAATCGAAACTTTCAGTTATTAAAAAGATGAGCTACACAGTAGCATATCCCTGTTGTAAAAGTAATGAGTGAACATGAACATGAGATTGGACATTGCAAACAAGGCTCGACTTTGTTGAATAATATTATGAAAGAATGCTTGGATTAACGTAGTGGAAAAAACTTGCATCATCTCTCCACACAAAGAACTCTACACAGTGAATGATCTTCGCAGAATCATTTCTTAATAACAAATATTAGCACACAACAATGTTCCACACTTCTGCATGCATCCTCTTTTCGCATAGTTTTTCCACACCATTATTATTATATATTGTTGGTAATATTTTGATACTAAATAATCCATATCTTCGTATTCCAAATACTACTAATTAATTTATTAAAGGTTGTGTGGAGTGCAGTGAGAACTCCACACAATGAAAGATTTCTGCACAAATATCTCTGCATAATGAAAGCTCTCTATAGAAGCATTTGTTAATAACAAATACAAGTCTGCCGCGGAGTTCCCCACTTTCACATGCATTCTCTCTTTGCACTGTTCTTTCACATCATTATTATTATATATTATTGGTAATAATTTAATACTAAATAGTCTATAGCTCTTTATTCTGAATACCACTAATTAATTGATTAAAGGTTGTGCAGAGTGGGGAGAAAACTTCGTATAATGAAAGCTCTCAAAACAAAGCTATCTACACAATGAATTGTATAACATTAGACGAAATTTGTTAATAACAAATACAAATGTGCGACGATGTTCTGCACTTCCACATGCATTATCTCTTCGCACAGTTCTCCTGCATCATTATTATTATATAATATTGGTAATATTTTAATACTAAATAAGTTGTATCTTTGTATTCCAAACTGTTTTGCCACAATGTTCCGAATTTCTGCATGCATTCTCCCTCTGCACAGTTTTCTAGTACACCTTCCATATTAGTTTTTAAATGATTATAAGGCTCTTGACATTAGAACTAAATATAGTGCATTATTAAGGATATGTCTCTTTATTAATCGAAGAATTAGTGTGAAAACAAGGATTACCAATAAACATTAGTGTTTATAACATATTATATTATGTAAACATTCTAATGATAACAGGTAACATACAAATTGTTGAAAGCATTTAGTACCTGAGCATGTGAGAAGAAAACATGCTCATCACAACCATATATATAAAAAATGTGTCGAGATAGAAATGTTTGCAAAGATGTGGAAACTTGGAGTGATAGATAGTAATTACGATGCAGATGAGTTCACACTTAGAATTGAAGAATTAATTAATGCTTAGAAGTACTATTAATATCTATTCAAAAAATTGATACGCAATCATGATATCTTTTTTTTTTGTTTTGTGTAAGTTAGATAGATATATTATGAAACAAAATATTGTACAAAAAATCTGCAGAGGCAGATCGAGACCTGATGGAGACAGATCAAAAGACACCAGACACCAGCCCTAAGACAACCAGAAACTATAAAATTTCAGAAGCAAACCGCACACCGCGCAGGGTGGCCTTAAGCTCTTAACTTCTACGCATATTTATAACAAAAAAACTTCTTGGACTGCATCTCTGTAACTGGAAAACTATCAGGATGAGACAGAAATACATATCAAGACCTCATACAGACACCAGACAAAAGCCATAAAGGCCTACAATAACAGACAACAGACAAAGCCAGCGAGATGGCACAGACATGATAAAAAAGACAAGGCCGAAGAGAAGACACCAACAAACCCGAATCACTGCGGGGGCATTCCATATCTGCTTGCAATGTCCAGACCTTGTTCCAGGACATGCCTGTCCACTCTTTCCAGCAGGGATTGGTAGTTGTTAAGTTCCTTTGGCGGTGCTTGCTGCTTGCTGTCCGAGCTCGATGGATCCGGACATATGGTCTTCCGGAGAATCTGGATAAGCAATGTTAATTTCTTATTAACCGTTTCCGCCTTATCATACACAGCTGAAATCTTATCATCCAACGCTTCGCAAATCTCCAGCATACTATTAAGTTGGGCTTCAGATACATGGCTTTCCCCTTGATACTCCTGGTTCCCAGCTTCCATGGAAGCCAGAGCTTTCGCCAAAAGGGTCTTAACCCGCCAGCTTTCTACCTGAGTGCGCACAAATTGGGTGGCCCGCTTGGACGCAGTACCAGGGTCGGTCAGCCAATCTACTTCCCTAGCAATTTCCTCCTCATTGCGCGACTGTTCCTCCATCTTTACCGCAACCTCCATCTCCTCAATTCTTCGTTTATTTCTTGTAGTTGTTCGAGTTTCATAAGCACTCCTTGCAGCGCGGAGCTCCTGGTTTGCGCTTATGCTCCGGCAGTTCCCAGTATCCATAACTCTCCTGTTACCCGTCGCTTGAATCTCAGCTCGGACTCGAGAACAATTGCAACCCACAGTAATGCTTTTAGATGTCATGAATGAAACGGTGCTCCAGCAGTTAGTTAAATAGCTCTTCTCCATAAGGCTTCCCACGCTGTTCCTCGCCTCCCGAAACATCGTGGGAGTACTGCTATCATAGTTCCTATGGGTGGTCGTAAAAGCTACGTAATGGCGCCTGCTATACAAATAAATGTTGCTCATGCCTTGATGAGTAAACTTGTGCCAAATGTCGATCATGTCGAGGTGGCATCTGCAGTAGTCCCTTCGGAGTGTCCACTTGAAGATGTGCTCTCTGTGCCCCCTTTGATGCCATAAATACATACGCCTGCCCTGTCCTTTCGAATTGTGCCAACCTTCGCTACTCATATCTTCTCCCGAATTTTTCATCATTAGGGGCCGATATAATCTGCCGCTTTCCGGTTAAGCCCGGTTTGCATTGCCCACGTCCTCTCTTGCCATCTGTTGGCATCTCTCCTTAAGGTGAGGACAGTCCACTTGCTGCCAACATGTGTCCCATCTCCTGTCTTGATTATCAAGACTATAGTTTGCCAAGTAATCAGCAAGCCCATTTGCCTTACGCCTGACCGATTGGAAGACTAAACCTTTCATTTCTCCGATTAATTTCGCAATGTTCTCCGTCACCTTGGCGAGCCTCCAGTGTCTCGTGGCTTTGCATGCCTGAGTACCTCCTTGAATTCTCTTTGCGACCGAGATAACCAAGGAAGAGTCGCCTTCTACCACTGCATTGCCTGTCGAGAGATTCCTTAGAATTATCAATCCCTATTCTAACGCCGCGAACTCCATCTCATTGTTCGTGCCTTCCCCCAATTCTCTGCAGTAAATATGCACAATTTCTCCATTCTGGTCTCTGATAACACCTCCAATGCCAGCTTTCCCGGGGTTGCCTCTAGAGGCACCATCAAAATTCAGTTTCAAACCTCCCGCTGGCGGACAAGTCCATCTATCAGCCTCCGAGTTTGGTTGTTGCTGGTGTCTCGGCGCTACGAAGCTGTGGTTGATTTCCAGTTGAAAGCACTTCAAGATTTGTAAGTCTCGATCCGAAGGCTTTTCATTGGTATCTGTCTTGCACTTTGTCTTAATCAATTCTTTGATATTTGTAACAATGGTTGCCTTTGAATGCTCAATGCTCCTGTTTTCATCCTGAAATACCCTCCTATTGTGCTCTTTCCATATTGTCCACAGTACAAAGCCTGGCATGGCTTTCCATATATTATTAACTCTCTGGTTTTTGGAAAAATTTATTTGCCAGTTTAAAATCGTGTTTTGGATGGACTCTCGGTCTCGGTCTGATTTCCGCATGATTCCCTCCATCCAATTCCATAGATGGTTTGCCCAGTCACACGAATTAAAAAGGTGGTTTATGGTTTCTTCTTCACCTGAACACATCGGACATTTGGAAGGCCCTGCGAATCCTTTCCTTTGTAGCTTGTCCCATGTTAGGGTTTTGTTCCGCATTAGTAGCCATAAGAAGGTCTTAATTTTTGGCCAAAATAAACTGTCCCACACTTTGTTGCACCAGGGCGTTGCTTCCTCCCGTTCTGCCTTTACTAGCAGTTCCCTCACCTCTTTCAAAGAGAAATTCCCATTGCCTTTCATACCCCATCTGAGCTGATCCTCTTCCTCTGTTTTCCTTATCCTTCTCTTACAGATCTGTCTGTTGAGTTGCTTTATGCTTTCATCTTCCTCAATGTTGTTATCAGTGGTTAGGTGTGTCCATTCTCTCCAGTTTGCATCTCTGCTGCTCAAATCCCAGTAATGGTAGACTCTGCTTCTACCTTCAAGTTGGCTGAGCTGTTTGAGATGTGCTAACTCCGGGCTTTCTAGTTTGGGGAATTGGTGCCATGCATCTTCCCAGAACAGGGCAAGCTTGCCATTACGTATTTCCCAAAAGCTATTTTCCTGTACTAGGCTTCGGCTGTGTCTTGCAAGATTCCAAATGGGCGAGCCCTCTGGAGCCTCCTGCAATCTTATGAGATCCTGATGATTGAAATTGGGGAGGTACTTGTGTTTCCAATGTCTGGCCCATGGTAGATTTGGCTCTTTAATCCATCGCCACCATAGCTTTGCTCCACAGGCTATGTTGGTTACCGCCGGATCCACAAGATTTAGTCCCCCCAAATATTTCGGCTTGCATAATTTGCTCCAGGCTACTAACGCCCATTTTCTCTTGTCCCCACTCCCGCTCCATAAAAAGGATCTCTGTATCGCTCTGATTTGATGAAGAATCCCTTTGGGGGCTGGTAGCATGGATAATAAATACTGCGGAATGGACTGTAACACTGCCTTTGTAAGGATTAATCTTCCTGCAAAGTTCAATGCCCTGTGTGTCCAGTGTTTGCATCTGTTTTCCATATTGGCTATGATCTTTTCCCAATGCACTTTCTGCCATGGTCTTAGAGTAAGGAGAGCTCCTAAATATCTCGAAGGTAAACAGCCTATTCGGAAGCCTAGAAGATGAGAGAGGTGAACTTGAATAGCCCGATGAGTGTTGAAAAATAAGATCGTAGATTTGGAGAAGTTGATTTCCATCCCTGAGGCTCTGCTAAAGAGATTTAAGACATCCTTGAATGCCAAGGCCTCTTTCACTGTGGGGCTGCCATGTAACATAGTGTCATCCACGAACTGTTGATGAGTCGTAGCAGGGATAGATGGGATAGGTTGAAGACCTTTAATTGCCCCTTCAGCTTTCTTCTTGGCTATAGTTCTGCTGAGATCCTCCATGAGGATAACGAATAGGAAAGGGGATAAAGGATCGCCCTGTCTTATTCCTCACGAAGGTGAGAATGGTTCAGATGGGGCCCCATTGACTAAGATCGAGAACCTCGCTGATTTGATTAGGGCCAAAACCCAGTTGACCCAATGTCTGTTGAAACCAAAAGCATTCAAAATCGAGTCGAGGTATTTCCAGCTCACTTTGTCATAAGCTTTTGATAAATCCAGTTGGATTAGCATCCCTGCTTTTTTCCCCGAATGTAGAGTGTGGATCATCTCTTGAGCAAGGATAATGTTGTCTAATATTTGCCTTCCCTCTACATAACCCGATTGCTCCTCCGAGATGATCCCCGGGAGAATGGGTTTCAGCCTAGTGGCAATGACTTTTGAAATTATTTTATATATAACATTACAAAGAGCAATAGGTCTGAACTTTTCAGGTGTATTAGCTTCCTCGACCTTTGGAATTAGTGCTATGAAGGTCGAATTGATGGATTTGAGAATGGTTCCAGAACACCTGGAGTCCTCTACTACCTCCCAGATATCCTGCTTCACAATGTTCCAGCAGGCCTTGTAAAAATTGATTGTGAACCCGTCCTGCCCAGGGGCTTTATCATTTGGCATGCTTCTTACAGCTTCCTCTACCTCTTCCAAAGTGATTTCCCTATTCAGGGCCCAGTTTTTCTCAGAGGTTACACATTTAGGAATGGCTTTTAGGAGTTCCCTAATGGCTTCTCCTCTGTTTGACTGCGGTTCCTGTGCTATGGATCTGAAGTGAGCCGTGAGCAACTCTGATATGTCATGGTGGTTCTTGACTGACTCCCCGTTTTCATTTCTCATCTCAAGAATTTTGTTTGAACTTCTGTAATCTAGAGCAGATCTGTGAAAAAATTTAGTATTCTGCTCTCCCTCCTTTAACCACTGAATCCTTGATTTTTGCTTCCATAAGATTTCCTCTTGCCTACATCTACTGTGCCACTATCGAGTTAGAGTCTTTTCCTGTTCTATGGAATCCTCACTGCTTTGTCCTGTTGCCCATGTTCTATGAATTTGTTCCAGCTGATTTTCTATAGATATTTTTTCCTTGAAAATGTCCCCAAAAACTGTTCTGTTCCACTCTTTTATCTTCTCCTTTGTAAGTCTTAATTTCTTTTGCAAATTGAACATCTTAGAACCTTCGCCCTCCCAAGGTTCTGACCACCATTTTTCAACCATCTGAAGGAAGTTAGGATGATGCAACCAAAATTTTTCAAATCTAAAGGGTTTATTCCTTGGTGTGCCATGAACATCCGCTATCAGCGATATTGGCCAGTGGTCCGACCCTCCACTGGGCAGGGTATCTGACTCTACAAGGATACCCTCCATTATGATGCTCTCGGAAACCAAAAACCTATCCAAGCGAGAGGCTATCATTCTATTCCCCCCTCTTCTATTGTTCCAAGTGAAATTGCCACTCTTGGTATGAATGTTAACTAATTTAGCATTCTCAATGAAACTAATGAAATGCTCCGCATCCCTATTGAGTTTCCTAAGACCCCCTTTCTTCTCTAGAAGGGTTGTTATCATATTGAAATCACCCCCCAAAATGCATTTAGAAACTGGGTGCCTGCTAATAAGCCTATTTAAAGAGTTCAGGAAATTGATTTTGTCCTCTATCTTCTGAGGTCCATATACATTTACACATAAATAAGATTCAGAGTTACCTGTGGGTTGAACTTCCACAGCGATGAAGTGCTTGTTCGCTTCTGCAGATACTATTTGAAGCGCTCTTGTGTCCCACAGGGTTGCCAGTCCTCCCTCTCTGCCCTGACTTTTGACTTCTAGATAGTTCATATGCCCGCCTATCTTCTTGGTTAACCTTGACATGTTGGATCCATTGCATTTTGTTTCTTGTAAGAACATAATTTCCGGTCTATATTTCTTGAATTTACGTTTCAGCATTCTGTGCTTTGCTTGGCTGTTTAGCCCTCTTCCATTCCAAGATATGATCTTCATGATAAACTTAGGGGGTTATTGAAAGGACGAGAAGGCGCTGAGAGCCTTCATTTTTCCTGAGTTAATCATTATCATACCGAGCTCCTGCAGGACTTCATTGCTTGTTTTTCTGCCCCTTTTCTTCTTTTGCCGTGAGCTTGAAGAGTTCCAAAGAAGACTCTTCGGGTGGAGACTATTACCCCTTGCTATGCCTAGCTTCCTATGTTGCCTTTCTAGAGCTGCTTGCTGTCTTGCTGTAAACAGATCACTGATCTTTTTTATTTCTTCTTCTGGTACCGTTTCTATACCTAGATTTTTTCAGTTCTCCGCTATGGCCGGTAGATTCATCCCTTCCCAGGCTAAAACTTCCTCCAACTCCACATCCTCGCTTCCTCCATCACTTGTCATCATGTCCGTGTCCTCCTTTGGGTCCTCTGGTAGCTCCCCCATTTGGATTTCATTGTTGGTGTTGTTCTCTTCCTCTTCTCCCATGGTTCTTTCCTCCTTGTCTCTTAGCTCCTTATCAGTTGCTTTGGTCTTCTGTGATTCCTCTGAGTCTGTCTCCAGATCCAAGATCTCAAAAGTGTTGCTGTTGTTGTTTCTATCTATTCCTGTTCTAAGAGCCCTTCTTTTGTTGGCTCTCTGCCTTGACTTCGGGGTTATAAAGTTATTTTTGCCTTTGTTTGCTGGTTCTGTTTTAGATTCCTCCTCCTTCTTGTTCATAGGGCATTCCCTTATGAGATGTCCGTGTTCATGACATTTCCGGCAACGAAACGGGATCTGCTCATAGTCTATTGCCTGAAAGTAATCTTCATCTCTGTATTCGAGCCATAATCCCTCGAACAATGCCCCTGATACATCCATCTCCACGCATATTCTTGCATAGGAAGTGTATTTCTTCTGCAATGTAGCCTCTGAGGCTTTAACAAAAATCCCCAACTGGTTTCCAATCTGCTTTAAAGCATTCAAACCCCAATAGTCTATCGGGAGAGAAAACAAGCGAATCCACACTGGAACCTGAGTAAAGGATTCCTTCTCCGGAGCAAAGTTCGGTTTCCATGGTCGCATGTATAAACCAGCTGAGGCCATGAAATAAGGGCCTCCGTCGAAGATCCTGTCCTTGTCTTCCAGGTTCGTGAACACAACTGTAAAGAAACCTTTGGCTCCCAAATGCAGTTTGACATCTCCTCTAGGCTTCTAGTGCTGTCTAATCCACTGACATAAGGCCCTTTCAGTTGGCCACATACCCATGAACTTGCAAATGACTGCATGTTCTGTCATGTGCTCTCTATAGGCTTGTATTTCTGGATTCGTTATTACAACTCTAAGACTGTCAGCTTTCCTTGGTTTACAGAAACCGTTTGCTTTTGAGTCTTTGTTGGGGTTCGAGCTTGTATCCCCTTCCTCCTCTTTGTTCACCCGCCTGCTGTCCGTGGGCTCCCCTTCTTCTCCTTGTCGTTTTACCTTGTTTCCTGTTAGATTTTGTCCTGAAGCATTTCTGGCTTCATTGTCTTCCCGATCCTCATCTTCTCTGCCTTTGTTTATTGTATTACTGTTTGGTTCCTTTTCTTCCACTGGTGTTTTCTCCTTGTTTTTCCCGCCGCTCTGCTTGAGCCTGTCATTCCCAGGGATTTTGACTCCCTCCTTTGCTTGTTGTTTTTGTTCCATGATGATTTTTTTATAGGTGGGGGTCCCAATGGACCCCTCTACACCCATCTGGATAGTCAGCCTTTGTCCTCTTCTTAACAGCGCTGCTATCCATGATCTGTTCACTTCCAGTTCTAGAACTGTAGCAGTTACTCAGAAACCCTCGTTTCCGCCATTCCGCTCCGCCTCATTCTTAGATATCCAACATCATCTCATATACGCAATCATGATATCACTCAAGTGCTTAATAGCATTTACTCTGATGCATTGTGTAATGATTGTTGGCTGCAAACATATCAATAAAATTGTATCTATTGATATTATAAACTATTCTTTTCAGCATTTATTTGGAAAATTCAAGTATATGCAAAGGTTTTCGCAACCAATATACCTCATAGCAAATTGAAATGGTGTGTGGATCCCCTTCATACACTTCTAATTGCATATTTCTTTTCACAATAAAATCTTACTCCCCATGTTTGTAGTGGGCACATGTATAATGATTATTGGTTGTAAATATATCAAGAAGAACACATTTATCGATATTATAAAATAGTATTTTCATCATTTATTGGGTGAATCGATACGTAACCAGGGTCACATCGTAAGAACTTAATTAATATTTAATCACAGAGTAATGATAAAATAATTATATGTTTAGAGCTTATGCGAATTCAAGTATAGAGTAAGAAGAAATTGTAATGGATAGCTCTAGTCAAAATTAGATGCCTAGACAATGTAGCCATGCCTAGACAAAATCACACTAAATATAAGAAAGCATCTATTGTTATTTGTCCAATTTGCATGAATTATGGACTTTTATCTCATTGCATGTATTCTAGTTATTTCTTACTAATTTTGCTATTAATGACAGAATGTGAACTGTGCAATGCTTTAATCAATTAATCCCACATCTCTGCACTCTACAAATTTCAATATGAGCCATAACAATCTGATTATTAATCTTAATTAAATTTTTTATATTTAGTAATATTCATTCTAGAAAGTTGGTATGTGTGGATGGGTAACATATACGAAAGCGTAAAAAATAATGAACGAAGGTTCTATCGCACATATTGATTTCCGCACATCCTTCTACTCTGCTAGAATGGAAACTAGTTGTGGAGCAATGTTTATGAATGCATTTGTTGAATAAATGTTGAAAAGACTATTTTATAATATCCATCAATTTGTTAAAAAATAATAATAATTATACAATGTCAATTTACAAATAAATGCTTACATTAAGTAAAAAGCAAAATAAAAAAATATGCAAATTAAGTTACAAAAATATTTTGAACTTAGAGAAATATTATTTGGGTTTCGAAAAGACTGGAAAAATAAAATTTTACAATGAAATCAAAGTAACATCCAAATCGATGATGATTTACATTGGCGTACAATATAGTCAACAAATTAAATAGAGCGATATAAATAAATGTCATACATGGAAATTAATTATGTTATTTTCGAATTTGATGATGAACTACAGTGAAACACTTCTATGCTTTGGTTTTTATTTTTTTGTCTTATTCTTAGTTGTTCTTTTGTAACTTTTCTTTTGATATTAGCTCATTCCTATGCAAGTCTAAGTTGTTTGTCATTGTTATTATATGAAACACTATTATGTTTTATGTAAAATATTTCATCATTCTATCTTGTTCATAGCATTAGTATATTCGAGTCTTCTTTGTTTTCTGGTAAAATACAAGATTTGATGCGAATAAGACACATATATGAGTGGATTTGGTGAACGAGCGAAGTGAATTCGACATCACCTTGAAAGCATTGGTCAAGGGGAGGATATAGATCATAGCCCTGTCAACAAGTCTGATTTTAACGATTCTACATTTGATCAATACAAAATTTCTAATCAGCTTGCATTTCTTAAAATGCTTGTGGAGCAACTCCTAAGAAACATACATGATGAATGCAATACTATTATCTCATCCATGAATGATCTCCAATGCAACCAGTGGAAGATGCAGGATAGATAAGAAAATTTGCTGAGGATTCAAGAGTGTTTACAAGAAAAACTAAATTGCTTTGAAGGTTGATTGACTCAAGTGGAGAAACATGTACATTATGAGTGTCCACCATCAACAAGATCAACAACAAATAATCTTGTTCCATAACTAACCCTCATAGTTATTAGCTTTTGTGTATTTAATGATCCTGAAATTTTTATGGATCTATATTTATTTTCCTGTTTTGGTAGTGAAACAACTTTTTTTAAGCTATTGTCGATATTATAATCCTTCTTCTTTTTTCTACATAAACTGATACTTAGTTTCATTTACAGAATCTTCCAACATTGTCGATCGTTCGAGCTTTTTCTTCTCCACCTTATTTGCATATAACTCTATTTAAAATTTGATGAGATGATAATTTATCTCCATGTGCTTGAATTCATTTTTAGTCTTTAATATCTTATAATTCATGCTTTATTGATCTTTAACAATTGCTTCAATGCATTAAAAATAATTTTTATTTAGCATATTTCACAACACCATGATCAAATGTTTAAAATGGGAAAAAAATTAAAGTGAAAGCTTATTAGGGATTAGTAGCAATGTTAGCCATAACAATGTCATAGAAATCATTAATGAAGTAGCTATTCACAAAATTAGCCTATCTTGATGCAGAATACGGAGGAAGAAAGCATGATTCAATATAGTCCCTACTACTTAACAAAAGCCCTTGGACACAATTTTTCTGCTTAGTCTTTATGTCGCACTTCCCCCACAATCTTTCTCCTTTCTTTGAAAATTAATTACAAAGAGCAATTCAGCATTGACTATTGTAAAACAAAATATGGCGTATTTTCATAATGCTTTGAAAAATAAAAAACATAGTTTAGCGTATTATGATATTGTTGGGATGGGGACCCCAGGGGTAGAATTGGACTAAAATTAGTCATTTTTGTAAAGAATTTTGTAAAATATGTAAGGTCTCCATGAAATGTGAATGTGGAGTGTGCAGATAGATAGAGTCAAAGGGGCCTTAGACCCTTGTTTTTGGTCGGTTTTGAAGACTCACCGATGAGCTGGGGGCCATGTTATTGTATTAGGAAAGCTATAAATAGTTGAGTCTTAGTGAGTCTTAGAAGTAAGTTGGGATAGAGAATTGGGTACATTGAAGAGTTTTGTTGTCTTAGGAAAGAGCTAGGGCAGGAAGGCTTTGCTTCCTGCGCTTAGATAGAGAAGGGAAGGCTCCTACAACAAAGTGTGCAGGAGGCTTGGGTAGAGTCCGCAGCTGAGTGCGCGGACCCCTGTAGCTGTGTGCGCAGGGTAGTGTTTGAGTATGTATTGAAGAATTATGAGTAATAAAGATCGATTTGAAGTGAAATACTTGCATTTATCTGTTATCTAAGTATCTATTATCTGTTTATTGCGTTGATTACTGTTCCATGTGAATTAGTGTCTTGTATCCACATGAATTGGGTTAATTGAACATATTTTCACTTAATAATATGATTGCGATTCGCGAAGGTTTTGACTTAGATTCATAACAGAGACATAGGTCCGCGCAACAACAAATATAGATCCCAAGAACTCTAGAAGACCTGTTTATGTGCGCGAACTTAGCTGAATGTTAGCTTTTGGACCTCAGTAATACAATAAACCTGTTTCGGGAAGGATTGGAGGTGATTAGAGCTGACTTTAGGGCTCGAGCTCTAACGGAGGGTAAATATATGCAAAATCCAATCTAGGGTTACTTTTTAATGTTCGTATGTAGGTAAATCGACTATTTAAAGTCCGCAAGGACTGATTGTGGACCTTCGCAAGGGTCTAAAGGCCGCTTTAACTTAATTAAAGAAGCGATTCATAGAAGTCTATCGATCTGTGTGAAGGTAGATCCAAGGCGCGAGAAGACATCACACTAGTCTCTGGATGTAGAAACTTGGTTCTTGCATCCCCCAATACTGCTTCGGGTGAGACTGCAGCCTGTGCTACATGGGTTGTTGCCAAAAGGGCCAACAGTGTAGGGTTTTGTTGGTTGGCACAACTAACTCTGAACCTGGGTCAAGACCCCCTAAGGCAAAAAATGGTTCTATTAGGTTGCAGTCTCACCCGGAGTAGTATTGGGGGATGCAAGGACCAAGTTTCTGCATCCAGAGGCTAGTGTGATGTCTTCTAGTGACTTGGATTTGCCTTCGCGCAAAGTGATAGACTTCTAGGGCTCGTTATTGTAATTAAGTTAAAACGAATTTCAGACCCTCGTGAAGGTCCACAATTAATCCTTACGAACCTTAAACAATCGATTTACCTACTTATGCACATCAAAAAGTAACCCTAGATTGGAGTTTGCGTAGATCTACCCTCCATTAGAGCCCGATCCCTAAAGCCAGCTCTAATCACCTCCAATCCTTCGGGAAACATGTTTACTATATTATTCAGGTCTAAAAGATAATGTTTAGCTAATTTTGCACACATAAACAGGTCTTCTAGAGTTTTTGGGATTTAGATCTGGCATCGTGCAGACCTATGTCTCTGCTCTAAATCTAAGTCAAAACCTTCTCGAATCTTATTCGATCATATTATTAAGTGAAAATACGTTCAATTAACCCAATTCACACGGATACAAGACATTAATTCACATGAAAAAGTAATCAACACAATAAATAGATAATAGATAATCAGATAATAGATAAACACAAGTTTTCCACTTCAAATCGATCTTTATTACTCAAAATTATTCAGTACAGACTCAAACACTACCCTGCGCACACAACTATTTATAGCTTTCCTAGTACAATACCACGGCCCTCGGCTCATGGGTGAGTCTTCAAAACCGACCAAAACCAAGGGGCTAAGGTCCCTTTGACTCTATCTATCTGCGCACTCCGCATCCACATTTCATGGAGACTTTACATATTTTACAAAAATGACTATGTTTAGTCCAATTCTACCCTTGGAGACCCCATTCCAATAGGCCCCCAACACAAAGATCATGACTCACCCTCGAGTCACTATGCTGGCTGTACCAATTTTTGGCAGAGTTCGTTGAATGCCTTGGTCAACTCCTAAAGCTCTATGGTACTCTGTTCTGCTACTTTTCCTCCTAGATAGTTTTTTTTTGTGGTAGACCCCTCTACTGCTAGTTGTGTAGTCCTTTGTGTCTATTGCATTGCCTTCAACTTCTCATGAATGTTCTGTGAAAATTGGCAGACTTCCTCAATCCAAAGCTCAAGCCGGGCTCTGAGCAAGGACTAATTTTTCTGCAACTCCGGGGTTTGCATCATTTTTGTCTTGCCTTCCTACAAGTGTGCAAAGCGCTAGACTGGCACCAACGTTTGCGTGGACGTGCTGATCTCGTCGTACTGCTCCCATGCTTCCCTGATTTTTGTGTTCAACTGCTGCAGCATAGGATCCTCCTGTAGTGTATCCCATAGGCCCATTGTCAAAATGAAGAGCAGGTCGCAACCTTGAACTGTGACATCTAACTGAGCCATGGATTCTTTTATTGCCACACCTCTTTGTTCCTGAATCTCCGGTGGTGTGGTCGGCTGCAACTTCAACTGCAACTCAGCTAGTTGCATCTGAAGATCGAAAGTCACCTTATCGCCCTTTTCTTTTTATGCACGCACTCCATCAACCAGTTTCCTCACTTTAGTGGAGGCCTCTGCATCTTTGGGTATATTCAGCTTAGGAATGGACTTGGAGGCCTACTCAATTATGACCAGGATCTGGCGCTGTGTCCGCAACTCCTCCTACTCCTTCAATGCCTGAGTTTTTTCTATGGATAACTATTTGTTATTGAATTTAAACTCATTGACCATAGTGAGTGCGCATTTTTCTCTGATATTGTTGCTATTGTTGTCAATCGTTCTGGTTGCTTGGAAGTTGTTGGAGGAGAGCCAGTTTCCTCCACACAAAGAAGACTTACCCGAGGTAGTGCGATTTGCCTCGTTGTGGGCCACAAAATATCCAGAGCGTATTAAGGAAACAAATATCTTTTGGATTTTGATGGATATGGACCTTCACATGGTGGTTAATCAGCGACCACGACTGTATCCCACCTTGTTCACACAACTATCAACCTATGTGGAATTCAAAGCCAATTTCCATAGGTCCTCGATCAAAGCGCGCAGAGACGCTCAACAGAAATGGCACTAGTTTTCTTATATGGTGACAGACACAGATATACAGGAAGTTGTGGGGACTTGGCCTCTGGAATGGTGTGCACCAATAAAATTAGATACAGGAACAAACATAGGCACAGAAAGCTCTGTTGTGCAAAAGCAGAAGGATGTCGCTTAAAAGGTTGCACGTGCACTAACAAAACAAAAGAAGAAGGAAGTTGCAAAGGCAGCTACGAAGAAGGATCAAATGCAAAAAGAGTGTGCTGCTAAAAAGCAGACAAAGAGGGAGAAATGGGAGTTGTAGTAAGGAAAAAAATCGACATCGCCCGAAACAGAAGAACAGGAACTCTCAGACCAGGGCGAAGGTGGTGACAAGGGGCAGAGCACCTCATTCATTCTAAAGAAATGTGGGAAGGAATAGACTGGAGGATCTCGAAAGAAATAAAAGTCTGACAAGCAGACACATCTGGATCCCATGGTGCTGACAGAAGGTGACCTCAATGAGATTGGCGACAAGATACGGGACACAACGACAGAGGTGCTGCAACAATTTGAGCAGCAATACATGCAGATGCTAGGAAGCATCCAGAAGTATCCCACGGGCTGCAGATCTAGGTGAACATGATTCAGGTGCATGTCAGAAAGACGAGCAGTGTGCAAGAAAGCTTGATGCAGGGTCGTAGCACTACCATGAAGATTGAATGGCCTTTGGATCTCAGAATCTTTCCTTTACCAGAGGGGTCAGTCGCGTGGAATTGGATGAGGACCATGCGGTGCTCCACATAGTAAAAAATATGGAACTCAGTCGCTCGAGTCTCTTCATGCACTACATCAGGGGGTCTCATACGAGCTGAAGATCAGAGAAAAATTCACACTCACTGTGGTCAATGAGTTTAAAGTCAACAACGAGTAGCTATTCGCCAAAAAAACTCAGGCATTAAAGGAGCAGTAGCAGTTGCGACATAAAGCGAGAACTTGGTCACAACAATTGAGTAGGCCTACAAGTCCGTGCCTGAGTTGAATATACCCGAATATGCAGAGGCCTCCGCTAAAGTGAGTAAGTTGGCTTATGTAGTGCGTGCACCAAAAGAAAAGGTTGATAAGGTGACTTTCGATCTTTGGATGCAAGTAGATGAGTTGCAGTCGAACACACCGTTGGAGGTTCGAGAAAAAAGAGGCGCGACGATAAAAGAATCCATGGCTCAGTTTGATGTCGCAGTTCAAGGTTGTGACCAACTCTTCATTCAAGAAATGGGCCTATGGGATACACTGTAGGAGGATCCTACACTACAGTAGTTGAACATAGAAATAAGGGAAGCGCAACAGTAGTACAACGAGATCAGCACGCCCGCACAAACGTTGGCGCCAGACCAGCACTTCACGCACTTGCAGGAAGGTAAGAAAAAATTGATGCAGATCCAGGTGTTGCAGAAAAAACATTCCTTTCTCAAAGCCTGACTTGAGCATTGGACAGAGGAAGCCTACCAGTTTTGAGAGAACATTCATGAGAAGTTGAAGGCAATGCAGCAGACACATAAGACTACACAACTTGCAGTAGAGGGGCCAACCACAGAGAAACTAGTCCAAGAGGTACAAAAAGCAGCAAAAAAGAGTACTATGGAGCTTCAGGCGCTAACCAACGCATTCAACGAAATATGCCAAAAAGTGGAACAACCAACACAGTGACTCGAGGGAAAGTCATGATATTTGTGTTGGGGGCCTATTGGGATGGGGTCGCCAGGGGTAGAATTGGACTAAACATAGTCATTTTTGTAAAGAATTTTGTAAAATATGTAAAGTCTCCGTGAAATGTGGATGCGGAGCACGCGGATAGATAGAGTCAAAGGGGCCTTAGCCCCTTGTTTTTGGTCAGTTTTGAAGACTCACCCATGAGCTGGGGGCCATGGTATTATATTAGGAAAGCTATAAATAGTTGAGTCTTAGCGAGTTTTAGAAGTAAGTTGGGATAGAGAATTGGGTACATTGAAGAGTTTTTTTGTCTTGGGCAAGAGCTAGGGTAGGAAGGCTCTGCTTCCTATGCTTAGATAGAGGAGGGAAGGCTCCTACAGCTGAGTGCACAGGAGGTCTAGGTAGAGTCCGTAGCTGAGTGCATGGACCCCTGTAGCTATGTGCGCAGGGTAGTGTTTGAGTCTATACTGGAGAATTCTGAGTAATAAAGATCGATTTGAAGTGGAATACTTGCATTTATCTGTTATTTGAGTATCTATTATCTGTTTATTGTGTTGATTAATGTTTCATGTGAATTAATGTCTTATATCAGAGTGAATTGGGTTAGTTGAACATATTTTCACTTAATAATATGATTGCATAAGATTCACTAAGGTTTTGACTTAGATTCAGAGCAGAGACATAGGTATATGTGACAACATATATAGATCCCAAAAACTCTAGAAGACTTGTTTATGTGTGCGAACTTAGTTGAACGTTATATTTTGGACCTAAATAACATAGTAGACTTGTTTCACGAAGGATTGGAGGTGATTGGAGCTAGCTTTAGGGCTCGGGCTCTAACAGAGGGTAGATCTACATGCACTCCAATATAGGGTCATGTTTTGATGCGCTTAAGTAGGTAAGTCAATTGTTTAAGGTCCACAAGGACTGATCGTGGACCTTTGTGACAGTTTGAAGGCTGCTTTAACTTAATTAAAGAAATGGGCCCTAGAATTCTATCAATCTGCATGAATGTAGATGCAAGGCATGGGAAGACATCACACTAGTCTCTTGATGCAGAAACTTGGTTCATGCATCCCCTAATACTGCTTCGGGTGAGACTGCAGCTTGCATTACATGGGTTGTTGCCGAAAGGGCCAGCAGTGTAGGGTTTCATTGGTTGGCACAACTAACTCTGAACCTAGGTCAGGACCCTTGTGGTGAAGTAAAATTACAAGTGCAGACACAAACAATTCCCTCTAGCCCGATAGCAGTTCTAGCCACAAACAAGACATTCTATGGAAGATTTCCTTAGGTTAGAACCAATTAATAGGGCCTACCTCTTAGTCCTCTTATCCTGTTTTATGAAGCTCTTGCTTCCTCACTCTAGCTACCTCTTGTTTCCTTCTCCGAGCACCTGAAATAAACAAGCAACAAGCAACAACAAATGTAATAATAGACAAATTGTATTTCAACCTACTTAACAAGTCAAGAATCATTAAGACATAAACATGTAATATGACACATTATGCAGGAAATCAATCAATACTTGCATATATATTAAATCAAAGAGAGGTTACAACTGTTGTCTTGACGTTGATGTTCTCCCTTGACAAATTTGGGTTCCCACACACATCCGTTAGCATTCCATGATGGCCTCAAATAATAGTAGTATCAAGTCTCTTCCCTTTAGGCTTCACTCTAAACCAAATTCACACTTCTCCCTCACACAACTAGAAAGTCTACAAGCTATGTATAACTTGATTACTTCGAACTTCAACCAGAGTATAATTAGAAATAGCACACATACACACTAACACTAGCTTGTGCTTGGGAAAGATGGAGGTTTATATAGGAGAGATGGATCCTTTTCTCATGGGAGAAGGTCTTATATTTTGAGGTAGTTCCTTCTAATAGGGGAAAATAGCCTAAACTACCTCCTTGGCTCCATCCGACTTAACCATCTACTAGACTTCCGTTACGAAGCTTCTAGAGCTAGAAGCTTCGGCTCTAATTTTAAAAACTTTCCAAAATAGGACCGATGCGACTGGAAAATAGCTCAACTGCTCCGGTCGGCACGAGGGACAGTATTAATTCATGCATATCGGTGTGAGGAGGACACTTATCATTAGCGTCAGTCTTGTAAACAGGGCAAAACAGAATTTTCTTGGGAAATGATGTAAAGGGGAATTGTTTTGCTCATGAAGAGGGATGGGGAACACATGGACAGTGATAAAATGTTGTGTAACAGATGCCCCCTAAAGCGTGGAGGCCAAACTAAAGTGAGGGATGAAATGCTTTACGAATCAGTGTGGGGTACTAGAGTCTACCTTCAGAGAGAACCTGCAAGCAAGTACAGATACATATACATAACTAAAATCTCTGTCAATTGATACATGAATCGTGGTATGGACGCAACCATCCAGGAGATGATCATGTAAATGGATCTAGGCATGGGTGCAACCATCCGATAAAGAGGATCATGTCGAAACCAAGGTATGGTCGTAACCATCCGAAAGAGAAGGATCACATATGATAGCTCATGGTATGGTTGCAGACATCCATCTATAAGAGACATTCATATCAGCATAATCATGTCACATCGCCTTGCAACCTGGGCTTTTGTAATCTGAGCCTAGGGTCTTATGCTCCAAAACGACCCGATCAAAGTACAAATTATAACATGTGAATAGATGTGTTGACATCGAACATGCTAGAAATTCTCTTGATTACCAGTCAATGATGTAAATGTTGGAAATAATACTGAGAAAGGAGGGTGAATCAATATTAGCAAATCAAAAACTTTTCATTTCCATATTCAGATTTGTATAAGCTACTTAAATAAAGGCAACCCACGTGTATACGCAACTGTGATTAAAGCAACTAGCGTATATCCAACAAACTTGAGATTTAGTTAGTTCATCATATGTTGATCTTTAATTAGTGCATCAGAACCATATAAACAGTAACCAGGTGCAGTAAAATAGAATAGACAGTCACACACATGAACAAAAGATATAAGGTGGAAACCCAATGTGGTTGAAAACCACCTTTTGCAATCGTCTCTATCTTCCTTTAATATTAAGAATACTTCTTTTACAATTTTTGTACTAGTGCAGACTTATACCAGTACGTAGGCTTCTACCTGCAGAAGGCTACAACCTTCTCTCATTCTCCAGCTTCTCCTAGAAGGAAGCTACAACCCCCTAGCTCTTGTACTAGTTGATATGTGTACTAGTACGTAGGTGCTGGCCTATAGAAGGCTACAACCTTCTCTTTTCTTCTAGGGACCATGTTTCATAAATTTTCAGACTGGATCCATCAATAACATCAAAGCACAAGAATAATCATCACTGTAATATAACCATCAACCATATCTGCATCATCAATCTCTGAATCACCCAACAACTGAATCATTGAAACCCTGTCATCAAAACACAGTCACAAAAACACAGAGTAGAACCCAGAACTCTGTAACTACCACTAGACCCAACAGCGACCTCAATTATCAAATCATATAATGTATGCGCGGCTTTGCTGTGTCAGACCAATGTGTATATGCACTTTTATCAAAGAGAGTCTGCATATACGCAACTTTAGTATATTGAACCAGCGTGTATACGCAATTTTACCAAGGCCAACCTATGTACAGATCTATAAATACTGACTTAAAGCATCACAATTATCACAGACTTCATTCATACCCAGATCATCACATTTACATAATAATAACATGTGTCAGTATTCAGATCTAGAATGTTCAAGATCAAACCACATAATGATACTTTACTTCAAGCCTTAGATCTTCATCAAGCGCCAAGGTTCATCCACATTCCAGATCTAGCTATGCACCATAACCCAATAACCTGTATGCTAGATCTTGCTCTTCATCAGATATTCAATGCTTGAGTGTCCTTGCCTAATGATCTTCTCCTCCTTTTATAGTCTTAGGCCTTGCTCAATACCATGGACCAAAACCACTTAGAGCCAATACCTTGGACCAAATACCTGGGGTCAACACGTTGAATAAGATACCTTGGACCAATACCATGGATCACAATACCATGGTCCAAATACCACGGACCAAAACTAAGCTTTCCAACATGTACGCGCCTTGCCTTGCATGAAAGTGCGTGTATACGCATATGCGCCTTTTGGTCTGTGAACCCGCGTGTATACGTGTCTTGGTCAATAGGAAACCTGCGTATACCTATCTTTCTTCATTTTGTGAGTCTGAACTGTGATCTATCATCTGAGTGAGTTGCCATCAAGGACAACACCTGTATCTTACCTGAATCATAATGCCAACAATCTCCCCCTTTGGACTTGATGGCAACAACAACACCAAGTCACTCTCCCCCTTTGACATCAAGGGCAAAGGGTGGACCAAGATATTCTTTCCCTTGATATACATTCTGCTGCCCATACTCCCCTTGAGTACATGCTGTAATCTCTGATTGAGCTCTCCCTTTGTGCATGCCAAGATGTACCAATCCGTCCACGCTCCCCCTGAGTATAAGCAAGGTCTGTAAAAAGAAGTACATGACTCTATACATACATCATAAATGTCCTTCTTATCACCAATGACTCATACATACATCCATCACCCAACCAAGTGGGGATATACCAAATTTGATTCATCCACCCAACCAAGAGGGGATACATGACAAAAAAAAGAGCATTACATCATCCATCCTAGGCATAGTGGGGAAACAAAATAGGTCGTTTCATGACCTAGACATTAAAATATATACATGAAATAGAGACCAAAAATCTGAAACCAGCAAGCAACATTTGTCAATTACCATCATCAACCATAATCTCTCCCTGAACCTGATCCACCTGAATAAAAAAAAAACTGTGAATTTGTACCAAGATAATGTCAACAATGCATCATTAGAAGTATATGCTCCCCCTGTACCTATGCTAGATAACCACTGTCAGACCCATATCAGACTCCTTTCATCCTAATTCTGGCCCACTGGTTTGCTTCAAACCATCATATATGCGCCTGTATCTACAGAAACCAACGTATGTACGCAGATATGCTTCATGCAACTCGCGTATAACCATTTTTATCTGAAACAGATGAGTTTTAGCAACAAGATGATGCATCAACTACTCCCAGCTTCTGTCTGAGATATTCAAATGTCTCTTTGGGCAGTGGTTTGGATGGAACATACTCCAATTTGACCTTTTGTTCAAGCACTTGTTCACGTAGAAAATGATATTTGATGGGTATGTGCTTGGTCTTGGAATGCATGACTGGATTCTTTGAAATACTGATGGCACTTGTATTATCACATAGAATGGAGATGGGTGTAGTACATGTGATTTGAATGTCTTGAAATGCTTGCATCATCCAAAGGAGTTGTGTGCAGCACGATGCAGCAGCCACGTATTCTGCTTCAGTTGTAGATAAAGAAATAGAACTTTGTTTCTTGATGAACCAAGACACTAATCTGGAACCCATATAGAATGCACCACCACTAGTGCTTTTTCTATCATCCACGCTTCCTGCCCAATCTGCATCTATATATGCATGAAGTGTAAGATCTGTATCTCTAGGATACCATAAACCAAAGTTCTGTGTTCCTTGAAGATATTTGAAAATCCTTTTGACTGCCTGGAGGTGTGATTCCTTGGGATTTGCTTAGAATCTTCCAACAATTCCCATTGCATGCATGATGTTTGGTTGGGTACTTGTTAGATAAAGCAAATTTCCAATCATGGATCTATAGGTTGTTTGATGTACTGCTGCTGATTCATCATTTGAGCTGAGACTGCATCCTATTACCATAGGGGTACATACTGGTTTAGAATCTTCCATGCCATAGTTTTTCAAGATCTACTTGAGATACTTGGTTTGTGATAGAAAAATACCATCTTTCTTTTGTTGAACTTGTAAACCAAGAAAATATGTGAGCTCACCAAGCATGGACATTTCAAATTCTTTCTGCATTACCAAGGCAAAATTTTGACTCATGGCTTCTTCATTGCTACCAAAAATGATATCATCAACATACACAACAAGTATTAGCAATTTGTCATTCTCAAACTTTGTATATAAATTGCTATTAGCTGACCCTTTTGAAAAACCTTATTGATGGAGATATTTGTCAAGACGGTAATACCAGGCCCTTGGAGCGTGTTTTAGACCATAGAGAGCTTTTCTTAGTCTGCATACAAGTTTTGGATCATTTCCAAGAATGAATCCGTCTGGTTGCTCAATATAGACTTCTTCTTCTAAGTCTCCATTAAGAAAGGCAGATTTTACATCCATTTGGTATACTTTGAATTTTTGAAAACTAGAAAGAGCAAGGAACATTCTTATGGCTTCACGTCTAGCAACAGGTGCAAAAGTTTCTTCAAAATCTATACCTTCTTGTTGAGCATACCCTTTATAAACAAGTCTGGCCTTGTTTCTAATAACTTCTCCATTTTCATTCAGCTTGTTTTTGAATATCCATTTGGTTCCTATGACATTCTTATCATGAGGTCTAGGAACTAAATCCCAAGTATTATTCTTTTCAATTTGTTCAAGTTCTTCATTCATGGCTTTGACCCAACACTCATCTTTGCATGCTTCATTTAAATTTTGAGGTTCGATGGAGGAAAGCAATGCTAGATAGCTTGAGGCTTCTGTAATAGTTCTTCTTGTCTGCACACCTGCTTCTTTCTGTCCCATAATTTGAGTCTTTGGATGATTTTTCTAAACATACCTGGATGGAGTCTTTTCTTCTGTCATTGTCTGTTCTTCTGGTGCTTCATTGGTTTCTTCTTCAGAATTTGTCTGATTTGATGTGGAAGGATAATCCTCACTTTCTCCATATTCTTCGGTTTTTACCTGCTTTGGATTTTTGCCTGTTTCATCAACCACAACATCAATACTTTCAATAATTTTCCCAAGTCTTTTATTATAACACTTATATCCTTTATTTTGGGAAGAGTAACCAAGGAGAATGCCTTCATCTGCTCTGGGTTCAAACTTGCCAAGTTTTTCATCAGTCCTTTTGATGTAACATTTGCTTCCAAAAACTTTGAAGTATCTTACAGTAGGGGTCTTACCATACCAAAGTTCATGTGGAGTTTGAGTGTTGTTTACCCGAACATTTGTTTTGTTGAGCATAGTAACGGCAGCGAATGCAGCTTCACCCCAGAAGGTTGCAGGAGTTCCAGACTCATCTAGCATAACATGAGCCATTTGTTGAATAGTTCTGTTCATCCTTTCTACCACTCCATTTTGCTAAGGAGTCCTTGTAGTGGAGAATTACCTTTTTATTCAATGCTCTTCACAAAAGTCAAAGAATTCATCCGAGGTTAATTCCCCTCCTCGATCAGATCTGAGGCATTTGATTTTGTGACCTGATTCATTTTCAACCAAAGATTTGAAGGCTTTGAATTTTTCAAATGCTTCATCCTTATGCTTTAGAAGTCCTATCCAACACATTCTGGAAAAATCATCAATGAACAATATAAAGTATTCTTCTCCACGAGGTGACTTTTTCCTTGATGGCCCACATAAATCAGTATGAACAAGTTCAAGAGGCTTACTGGCTAATCCTTCCTTTTCATGGAAGTGAGATCTGGTCTGCTTACCAAATTGACATGATTTGCATATAGTGTTTTCTGGAATGCTGATGTCAAGAAGATCACGAATAGCCTGGAATCTGCATGCTTTTCGTATTTGAGAAAAGCTTAGATGCCCCAATCTTCTATGCCATAGCCAGTGTTCATCATTTTTTCTTAGATAGCACTGTTGTTGTCCTCCCTTGAGTATGTATAAGTTGTTTGGAGTTCCTCTACCTTTGATCACGGTTTCTCCTATATCAAGCTCACGAACAACACAACCATTTGATCAAAATACTACTTCATTTCCTTGATCACACATTTGACTGACACTCAACAAATTATGCTTTAGACCATAAAAATACATAACACTTCCAACTTTAACTTTTTCTTTTAAGAAAACAGAACCTTTACCTTTTATGATAGCAGGAGTGTCATTTCCAAATGAGACCTTCTTTTCTTTCTCTAATGGCATTATATGAGTGCAATTTTTCTTTGTCACCTGTCATGTGTTTTGAGAATCCACTGTCAATGTACCACTGATTTTCTTGTCCTTCTGCATACAAGGCTATACCACAACTTTTTGTTTGTGGTTCCTTCTTTCTCCATGTTTTGGGACCTAGTGAAGTTTGCTCCTTCTAAGATGTTTGCTGAAATTTACTCCTGCATTCAGATTCTTCATGACCAAAGTTGTTGCAGATAGAGCATTCTATTTCCTTTTCAAGAAGAGAAAAGTTATTGTAGGTTCGTTTCATGATCCCTGTCACATTCCTTAGTCATGATGGTCTTGTATGCAACACATTAAGTAGATTTGTGTCCAAAGTTATGACATGAAAAACATTGGCCATTAAAGAAATTCCTACGATTATCAAATCCATTGACCTAGTGATTGTAGTTTCTATTGATATTCATTCTTGGAGCAGACTGAGTATGATTTACTTGAGGTTGGTTGTAGCTTCTGTTCGTCCTTGAATTGAATTGAGCCTGTTTTACCTGGTGATCTGCTTTATGCCTTTGCTGACGATTGTCAAATTGTTCACTGTTCTTCACTACATCAAGATAGCTTTTAGTGGAGGTTGACAACTTCTGTGCTTGAGATTCTTCTTCAGTATATCCAAGACCTGTCTTTATTAGAGGAAAACGCTGCACTTTGATAATTTCATTCAATGTTTCTGATCCTTTAGCAAATATAAGATTGAGAGCTTTTGTTTTTTCAATATCCTTTCTTAGACCCACAATCTCACATTCTAGTTTTTCATTGTGTTTTTCCCTTTCAGCAAGTTGGAATGTCAAAGTATCTATAATCATATTCTTTTCTTCTAAATAGACCTCGAGTTTAGATATTTCTTCATAAAGGTCATTTTTATCTAAAGCATCCAAAAAATCATCATCTTCAAAAGCCATTAGAAGTCTATAGTCATTGCTATTTTCATCTTCATCACTATTTGATAAACCATCACTATCTTCATGAGTATAGTAGCTTTTCTTACTTACACTTTGTTTTCTATTCCATTTTCCAAATTCCCTACCTTTATCAACTTTATCTTTATGAGGACATTTGGCAGCATAATGACTGACTCTTCCACAAGCAAAACATTTGAATGGTAGTTTACCTCTGAATCTTTCGGATCCTTGTTGAAGGTTCTTGACAAAGTTTGCTTCTTCTTCTCCTTCTGAAGTATGTCCTGATTCAATGAGTTCTTCTTTTCCTCTTGCTGAAGCTTTAAATGCGGCTTCTCTCATATCTGAAGGACCTCCTTTTCTCATCTCGAAGGCAGTTAAGATTTCGTGTAGTCATGTCATAGTAATAGTCTGTATATCCTACTTTTCTTCTATGGCAGATACTTTTGATTCAAACTTAGCAGACAAGGATCTTAAATTTTTTTCAACTAAAACAAATTCCTTTATCTCTTCACCCAAGTTCTTCATGCAATTTATAATCTCATCTATACATAAGAAATAACTAGCTATACTTTCATCATTGTGCATTTTGAGATTTTCATATTGAATTCTGAGAGTTTGTAGTTTTGCACGTTTTACCTCATCGTCTCCTTCATAGCTTAGAACGATCTTGTCCCATATCTCTTTGGCAGTTTTGAGCTGCATCACTTTGACAAATTCTGATTGTGACAGACTCCCCAATAATGTATTGACAGCCTTGGCATTGGTTTCATATTGCTTTTTACCTGCCGTATCTGTAGGAATTGCTGATGGAAATGTATATCCTCCTTCCACGATTTCCCAGACATCTATTCCAAGCGATTGAAGATAGGTTGTGGTTCTTACCTTCCAATAGATGAAGTTTCTCCCATCAAAGATTGGTGGTCTAATGGATCCCTCTCTTTCGTAGTTACTCATGATGATAAATCTTCCTTCAAGCGATCAAGCTTCTTCTGAAGGACCTGCTCTGATACCAATTGTTGGAAATAATACTGAAAGGGGGGGGGGGGGTGGGGTGAATCAGTATTAACAAATCAAAAACTTTTCATTTCCATATTCAGATTTGTATAAGCTACTTAAATAAAGGCAACTCGCGTGTATACGCAGCTGTGATTAAAGCAATTAGCGTATATCCAGCAAACTTGAGATTTAGTTAGTTCATCATATGTTGATCTTTAGAACCATATAAACAGTAACCAGGTGCAGTAAAATAGAATAGACAATCACACACATGAACACAAGATATAAGGTGGAAACCCAATGTGGGTGAAAACCACCTGCTCCAATCGTCTCTATCTTCCTTTAATAATAAGAATACTTCTTTTACAATTTTTGTACTGGTGCAGACTTATACCAGTACATAGGCTTCTACCTGCAGAAGGCTACAACCCTCTCTTGTTCTCCAGCTTCTCCTGGAAGGGAGCTACAACCCCCTAGCTCTTGTACTCGCTGATATGTGTACTAGTATGTAGGTGTCGGCCTACAGAAGGCTACAACCTTCTCTTTTCTTGCAGGGACCACGTTTCATAAATTTTCAGACTGGATCCATCAATAACATCAAAGCACAAGAATAATCATCACTGTAATATAACCATCAACCATATCTGTATCATCAATCTCTGAATCACCCAACAACTGAATCACTGAAACCCTGTCATCAAAACACAGTCACAAAAACACAGAGCAGAACCCAGAACTCTGTAACTACCACTAGACCCAACAACAACCTCAATTATCAAATCATATAATGTATGGCTTCGCTATGTCAGACCAGCGTGTATATGCACTTTTATCAAAGAGAGTCTGCGTATACGCAACTTCAGTATACTGAACCAGCGTGTATACGCATTTTTACCAAGGCCAACCTACATACAGATCTATAAATACTGACTTAAAGCATCACAATTATCACAAACTTCATTCATACCCAGATCATCACATTTACATAATAATAACATGCGTCAGTATTCAGATCTAGAATGTTCAAGATCAAACTGCATAATGATACTTTACTTCAAGCCTTAGATCTTCATCAAGCGCCAAGGTTCATCCATGATCCAGATCTAGCTAGGCACCATAACCCAATAACCTGTATGCTAGATCTTGCTCTTCATCAAATATTCAATGCTTGAGTGTCCTTGCCTAATGATCTTCTCCTCCTTTTATAGTCTTAGGCCTTGCTCAATACCATGGACCAAAACCACTTAGAGCTAATACCTTGGACCAAATACCTGGGGTCAACACGTCGAATAAGATACCTTGGACCAATACCATGGATGAAAATACCATGGTCCAAATACCACGGACCAAAACTAAGCTTTCCAACATGTACACGCCTTGCCTTGCATGAAAGTGCGTGTATACGCATACGTGCCTTTTGGTCTGCGAACTCGTGTGTATACTCGTATTGGTCAATAGGAAACCCGTGTATACCTCTCTTTCTTCATTTTGTGAGTCTGAACTGTGATCTATCATCTGAGTGAGTTGCCATCAAGGACGACACCTGTATCATACCTGAATCATAATGCCAACAGTAAACTATTAACAAGCGCGAGAGAAACCACCAATAATGACAATGGTCCTCAAGGTACTATCAGCACAATTCATGGAATGTGAATAAAGGAACTGAAATCAAACACCCGTGAAATCACCCGATCGAAAGCCAATGATGTGAACTTGTTGTCGAGTGCGAAGAACTTGCCATTATGGCATACAAGCTCTAAGGTACTAGAAGGGAGTCTCTCAGTCAACTTCCTGTATAGTGAGCTGAAGTCGATAGGAAGCAACCATGTCGAAGGAAGGCCATGATGTATCCCACATCATTGACGCGATACAAAGGGATGCAAAATGATTTTGGGATGATATAGAGAATCATAGGTAAGTGTCAGTGCAAAAGGATAACTCTTAAACATATTGACGACACGACTCGGAGTTTGGCAGCTGTTGGATCCATAGGATCGGTGGTCATGGTGACGTGTTAGAGATAAAATGGAAGGAAAAACTAAACGACCAAATTCAGGAAGGTCAATGATGAAAGGAGGATTTCCTAACCCATCACGAAGTAGAAAGTGTCATGTTCAAGAGTGAGCTACCGACACAACCGATAAGATTTCCAAATTTTCCCCCACCATTTCTAGCGAGTACCCTAGTTATTTTTAATGGCAAGCTTGAAGGGGATATCATATTCTTGCACTCTAAGTCCATCCTTCAGATGAATCTGACCTAGTAAGTTTAACGAGCCCTAGGAAAGAGAAACTCATGTTCGTCATGGTGATAAATCCAATGTCGTTTAATGTTTTAACGAGTTTGACAAAGGTGTAACTCGGTATTTTTTCATGTTTAGAGAGTTTGAAAAAGACATGGAAAAGAAAACTCCACATGGTCCCTTTTCGTGCATTTGTGTCTCTCAAGACCAAAAAGGTAGAAAACAGAACTTACGAGAATCGCTTGACCATTTCATCCAAGGAGTACCTTTCTCATAAATAGTTCATCCCAACCCAAATAAGGGGTAAACGTATACTGGGTGAATGATGTTTCGTAGCCTTTAACAATTTCAAAATGTCAAGAGCTCGACAATCTTTTCATGTTTAAAAAGTCAGAAAAGAGCTCAAAGATGACTCCCTGCTTTTATTTGCTTTAACGAGTCTAAAAGGGAAAAAATACTCGGCGATATTTTCATTTTTTACGAGTCAGAAAAGAGCTTAAAGGTGACTCGTCCTGGAGGAATGAGTGGTATAAAGGGTAGCAACTGGTTCTGACAATGGTGGAACTACTCCAAACATGTGATGGTCAAGAGGCTGGCTAATAAAACCACTCATTGTTGTGGTTCCTCAAGAAAGGATAACACAACCAAGTGAAAACATATGATTGGCCAAAGAGATGGTGGCGATGGAATGAAACAACCAAGGCTCATCTAGCATAAATTAGCTAATAGAAACAACAATCACGAGATGTAAATTGGGCATGGGTTCATTTTTACACAAGCTTGAACCATGGGGAACTCTGCTTGAATTCGGTTTCATGTTTACACAAGCTTGAAACGAAAAACTATGCTTGCTATAAGTTTGCATGCCCCCAGCATAATGACTCAATCGAGGTATATGGCCCCCAAGCTTCATTTCAATCAACTAGGTTAATGGAATGAAGGTTCACTTTCGATATCTTGGAAAGACTAAACTGGGATTTTACGAGATCTTAATCAAAGAATCAATTTGGAAAAGGGAGTTGCTTCATTTTTTAACGAGGTTGACACAGTAAAAGAACTATCCTCATAACTCCTTGTTTCATTTTTTAAGGAGCTTGACACAAGACCAAGAACCATGCCCTGACACCTTGTTTCATTTTTCAATGAGCTTGCCACAAGACAATGCACTATGCTCATCCCTTATTTCATTTTTTTAATGAGGTTAACACAAGACCAGGAACTATCCTCATGACTCCTATTCATGAACCATACGAGAACATGGCTCCCAAGAGGTCTTAGCTAGACAGAAGAACCATGCTCTGGGAGGAATACATGTCAATTGGTACCATAGATAGATTAGGTTCCAATGCCCCCAGTACATAATGTACTATACCATCTGCGTGATCATCAGTAGACACAAAGATGAAATGGGTAGGCACATAATTGACCTATGGCAGGGAAGGTACTGCTTGGAAACAAGAGACGATAGGGGACTATGGTTGCAAAGGAGGCACTTGGTGACCAATGAATGACAATTGATCAATATCCACAATTCCCCCTTCATGCAGAAAACAAACCACACGGAAAAGCGAAGAAGCAAGAGCTCCCATGACATAAACATAGTCGCGTCCAAGGAGAAGATTGAAATCTAAGGGACCTTGGACTACCATCACATCTATATAGATGGTCTTTCCTCCTAAAGTAATAGGGAACTTTGGAATGATCCCTAAGGATTGACTGGTTCCTTCGTTGAAAGCCTACAGATTCTGGGTGACAGGCACAAGCTGCGGGGAACCCAAATCTTGCCAAGTAGTAGAATACATGATGCTAACAGATGCACCTTCATCTAATATAGTGCCATGTACTACCATATTATAGGCTTGTATTGTGATCTAGAAAGGAACATAAGATGGGAGGCGAAAAGCAAACAATGAACTCCAATCAAAAGAGACGACATAACTACTTGGTGGGGGTATCATATGATTTCCCCCATGCTCTACAAGAATAGGAGAAGGACTCTCCTAAAAAACAGGGATGGGAGGGTCACTCTTCGATTCATGAGAATCTGAGGAGATGAGAAAAACATGAGTAGTATGATCACCACTCTCTTCGAGAACAGAGTGACCAACTGAAGGCGAAGACAAGTCGACACTCTTTTCGACCAATGGTTGGTCAGGACCAGACAATAGAGAGTCATGCTCAGGAAGGGTAGGATGAGAAAGAGATGAATCCAATTCCATCTCTTTACCAACCGGGAGAGGTTTAGAAGAAAGCCTTTGACAACCAATAGGAAGTTGGGGTCGAGGAGCTGTAAGGTTTTCCAAGACTTTGGAAGCTTTATCAATAAGAGGACAAAGGTGAAGAAGATGCACTCCTGCATAGAACCTATAGGGGAATTTAATTTTTCCCTTCTTCTTACCATCACTAGCTGAAGGTGTAGCATCAACATGATCTCTAGAGGTTGACAGGGATGGTCGGTTTAGGTTTTGAGACCATACCTCTAAGACTCTTGGAATGCCAAGACAATCTCAAAGGAGGTGGTCACCCTTACACAGCTTGCAAGGGAATCTAACCTTCCATGGAGGATCAAAAAGTTTGTCTACAGGAGTTGCATTTGGAGTAATAGCTACATGGTTGCTCTCTCGCTTATTTTACTTCTTCTTCTTCTTCTTCTTAGCCTCCTAGTTACTCAATTTCAAACTTTCACCAGGTGAAGTAGAAGAGGAAGAGGAAGAAACAGGGGAAGAAGCAGAGAGATCAACCTTAGAATCAATTTGATGTGATTCAAATGAAGGAGATGGCAGGGCAGGAGTTGGGACACTCAGGATCACCGGGGTCTAAAATAACCAGACAGGTAAACCAATGGTTAATGCAGGGATGGATAACGTTGCCATATAAGGAGCACCAACAATTCCAAAAGAAGGATAAGGACCAGGATTCCCATCTGAGGGGAACCCTTGACTGGTAGACTCTGGGAATGTTTCCATTGGAATCGACTTTTAAGGAAACACTAAGGAAGATAACTTTAATGAGGAATATTTTGTGGGAAGTTAATTTTATGACACTGAAACAAAACTTTGCCTTTTCATATTTTAAGATCGAGAAAAGGACGAAAGGTGACTCTAGTCACTTTTGGAATTAACTAGCTAGAAAAGACAAGTGCTCGATGATCTTTTAAATTTAAATAGTCAAAAGGATAAAAAATGACTACTCAAAGTACTCTAGGCATAAAGGATAACCAAGTAAATGTGAACTGCAGAATAACTCCCGGCGAACCGAGAAGTATGGGTAGGCAATCTCCTCGAATGTTGTGTTCGGCATATCATGTTTACAAGGCAGAAGAATCGACTTCCTATGAACAAAGGATTGCAGCCTAGTGGGGTCTCCCTTTATATACACGAAGGTACGGGGAGCACAAGTCTGTAATAGCGTTGTCTAGTGCCAAAGCAAACGAAAATTGCTAGGTTTAAAGACGCCGGAACACGTCTCTAGCCTAGACCACTAAATGTGAGCATTATGTTTCAATGCTTCCTTAAGTTAGTTCAATAAATATTAATGGTTGATCTTGAATTAGGTTTCAATTACAAGGCTCTACCGCTGTCACCTGACAAAACTCCTACATGCAGCTATATGAGAAAAGAGATCTTTGTCTTTGATGAAAGTTAACACTAATTGAGAGATAGGGAACACAAAATCAATGCAACAATCAAAGAATGGAATTTTTCTCTAATAAATCTCCTAAATGCACTGAATCTTCCTATAACAACAAAATAATTTTCATTTAATTTCCAATTCTTATGATGGTGTAATTCTAGCTTCTCAATAACACTACTAATGCAATATTTTCGCTTAAGTAAACTAGAATGATGTTCTTCTTTTCATAAAATGCAAAATGAATCTTTCACATAAAGCACTTTAATGAAAATTTTCACAATTCCGAACAAACAAGAATCAATCAAATCCAAAGCATTATAAATGAAACTAAAAGCAACTTCTTCCCAGAATCGAACAAACCAAACACATAAATGATTCAATCGACAAACCAAGTAATGAAATCTATGCTTGGAAAGAGAAAAGAGACACTTGAAATAAGGTGATCTGAAAATGGGACTCTTAGGCTTCTTGTCTAACTTACAAGAACCTCTCCCACTTCTAAAGCTTTAAATTTTCCCAAGTCTTATTGATTAACCAATGCGGAATTAAGAAATGCTTGAAAATAAAGGTGTATGCTTATATTTATTGTTGGTTGTTTATATGCTTTAAAATCTATTGTTTGTGTTGATATCTAAATGTGCATGAACTGATATATAAATACATATAACAGTAAATAATGTAGCAGAGACAATGTAGCAGTAAAACACACACAGAAACAATAATTTAGTTAGGAGTTCACCCACAAATCTTGGGCTACATCTCCGTGAGCTCTAGTTAATTCAACTAGGCTCTCTGGGATTATGGTATAAATCTTTTTACAAGCTCTTTGGCTCAACTCTTGCTGTTCTACACATAAACAGTGGGTTCAGACACCATTTTATCCCTTGGCTCTTGAAGCTCTGGCTCTTGGCTCTCTGGCTCTTGGCTCTGGCTCTTGGCTCTTGGTTCTGGCTCTTGGCTCTAACTTTGGCTCTTTGGCTCTTGGTTCTGGCTCTTGGCTCTAACTCTGGCTCTTTGGCTCTGGCTTTGGCTTTCTAGCTCTTCGCTCTGGCTTCTCTCTGCCTTCTATTAGTTTACAACCCTCTTGGCTTTTCACTTAACTTCCAAGTGACTCCCTTGGCTGCTCTTTTGCTTCTACGTTGTCTTGTTGGCTTCTGTGTTGCCTCTTCGGCTTCTGCGCTGCCTCTTTTTACTGTTGCCTTTTGTTGTGCTGCTCTCTTTAGTTCGCTTGACCTCCAAGCGATTCTCAGCTCTCTTTTTGGCCTTGATTAACTCTTACACGGCACTGAGCCTTCCTCACTACGTAGACTGCTTCTGCGCATCACTCAGCATTCTCTTACTCTTCTTGATTATTCATTGAGCATCCTCGGGCTTCTCGAGCTTCTCTGAGATTATCTCTCTGAGCCTTCCTCTACCTGCACCTCTTAGGCCTACTAATTCTCCATTTTAGCAGCAAATTCCAACAACAACCTCCACCAACAACGCCTTCTGTCTTTGACATCCATGGCTCTTAAGCCAAAACGGAGCTGTTGATTCGTTTCCCTCTCGGGCTCTTCATCTTCCTGTTTTGGTCCACTCAAATCCCTTCTTTGAGCATTAGCAATCATTGCTAAACACCCTCGGGGATGAATGCCACCTATTCCACAATGGAATGGAACCATTGGCGCTTGAAATCCCTAGAAAAAACCATTATCGGCTTACACAGGAATACATACCAAACACAGGAAAAGTCTGCCAAAACATTGTTCACCGGACTTCAAATTTTCATAATTGCACTTTATAACACCATCGGGTCCACCCTCAATCACTGTCGGAAGTCGCAATTGCCCGTTCTGTGGCTTTCCCTTTGTATTTATAAAAATACATTAAAACTGTGAAAACACCACAAAATGGCTCATGATGGATTTAAGATATTATGTATTTTCATTTCGGAACCCTTTTGGGTCCGGTTTCATCGGATCAACGCATTCCTTCGCTTTTCGTTTATTAAATGAAATATGCGAAATACACATAAAATTGCCTTTTTAACAGGCTTCAAAATTTATTAAATGTCATTTATAGCCCCGTCGGGTCTGGCTATATCGCATCGCATATGGTATCGGCCTTGCTCCTTTGAATAACTCTAATGCAATATTGCGATGCGACTTGTCGCAATCGCAAATCGCACATACCCCGGGACGTTTAGTGTGCGCTCCACTATGATTGCTGATTGCGATATTGGTCTGTTGCAATTGCCGATTGCAATGTCGCAATCACAATAATCATATAACATGCTCCGACATCCTCCGCCTGCCACTGCCGATGCGATATGTTGATCGGATTTGGACCATTGATTGGCCAGATCTGACAGCTCCTGTGCAACACTGTTCAAGCCTGCGATTGCCTTGTTTTCATGGTTTTCTTCATGTCTTTTAAGGCCAAATAGTGTAATCCGATAAGTCCAAGACTTCTCCTTTGTGATGGTTTTTCCCTTTTGGGAGATTTGGAAGACTTAGAGGGGTTTTAGACCCATTATTCAAGGGATTTTGCCTCTTTTTCCTTTGAGAAAGGGCAGCTTTATTTTATGATAACTTCTGAATCTGAAGTCCGTTTTTTCCCATTTAAATTGTGTTGGATTCAAAATGAAGGGATCTCTGCAATGAGACTCTTTCTGAGAGCAACCTGTGACTTTAATTTTCCTCTAATTTACAAAGGATTTGTGCCATTTGGCACCTTTTACCTCTTGCAAGAAGTCTTTCAGACTTAGAGGTTTATCCAGGATCCATTTTTGGATCATAAGGGAATAAATGAGACTCTTTCAATCATTCAATTGAAAGCAAAGCATCCTTGTCATTTTTGGTGGAAGAAGAGAGTATGAGGGTTAAGACACACTAGCACTAGAATGGGAGAAGTTCTGATTTTTCTTAACTCAGAGACCAGAGTGACTGCCTAACTGACAACTAGCACCAATAATAACGATCGGAATGAATGACTAGCACTACAACTAGCATTGATGGCCTGATTGGTGGGAATGCCTAACTAACAAGTAGCACTGATCGAGGGATTAAAAGAAAAAAAGAAAACAACTTCACATGGGCTAGACTTAACACATTAGAGGGTGGGCTAAACCACGCAAGCACACAAACCAAGCTAAATGAAGCTTTCTGGTGAGGGAGAATACAATGAAAACAGGCTATGAGGCAAAAATCAAAGAGCAAGACACACTGGTCAAGATTTGGGGCAAACCCTAATCTTCATCTACAGGCATCGACGCGACTGCCTAACTGACAACAAGTACCAGAAGGGGGTCGGCGTGACTGTTTTTGAACATATCACATTGGTCAGCATGATTGTCAGCTAATTAAGCACGCTGAGCGAGAAAACAAAGGAAAAACAAAATTCCAAGAACAGAGGCCAGACTTGCTACTGTGAATTTTCAACCCAGAGCAGTTAACAAAGCAAAGCAGACAGATCTAAAGGGAAATGGTGAAACTATAAAAGTTTACACAAAATCATGAAATTCCAAAAAAACAGAAAGATGGATCACTCCCCAGCAGAGTTGCCAATTTGTGGTGAAGTAAAATTACGAGTGCGGACACAAACAATTCCCTCTAGCTCGATAGTAGGTCTAGCCACAAACAAGACATTCTATGGAAGATTTCCTTAGGTTAGAACCAATTAATAGGGCCTACCTCTTAGTCCTCTTATCCTGTTTTATGAAGCTCTTGCTTCCTCACTCTAGCTACCTCTTGTTTCCTTCTCCGAGCACTTGAAATAAACAAGCAACAAGCAACAACAAATGTAATAATAGACAAATTGTATTTCAACCTACTTAACAAGTCAATAATCATTAAGAGATAAACATGTAATATGACACATTATGCAGGAAATCAATCGATACTTGCATATATATTAAATCAAAGAGAGGCTACAATCGTTGTCTTGACGTTGATGTTCTCCCTTGACAAATCCGGGTTCCCACACACATTTGTCAGCATTCCATGATGGCCTCAAACAATAGTAGTCTCATGGCTCTTCCCTTTAGGCTTCACTCTAAATCAAATTCACACTTCTCCTTCACACAACTAGAAAGGCTACAAGCTATGTATAACTTGATTACTTCAAACTTCAACCAGAGTATAATCAGAAATAACACACATACACACTAACACTAGCTTGTGCTTGGGAAAGATGGAGGCTTATATAGGAGAGATGGATCCTTTTCTCATGGGAGAAGGTCTGATATTTTGAGGTAGTTCCATCCTAATAGGGGAAAAGAGCCTAAACTGACCTCCTCGGCTCCATCCAGCTTAACCATCTACCAAACTTTTGTTACGAAGCTTCTAGAGCTAGAAGCTTTGGCTATATTTTTAAAAACATTCCAAAAGAGGACCGGCGTGATTGGAAAACAGCTCAGTCGCACCGGTCGGTGTGAGGGACAGTATTAATCCCTACATATCGGCGCAAGGAGGACACTTCTCATTAGCGCCGGTCTTGTAAACAGGGAAAAATAGAAGTTTCTTGGGAAATGATGTAAAGGGGAATTGTTTTGCTCATGAAGAGGGACACAATGAGGGTTTCTTTATGAGGAGAAGCATACAGGGTTCACTGTAGAGGTCCTCCAGGATCAAGGAATGGGGAGTACAAGGACAGTGATAAAATGTAGTGTAAAAACCCTTAAGCCAACAGATATTATTCTTCCAACTTTAGAAAAATAATATAATGTATCATAATTCTGTGATGTTTTTGTAAACTGATAAAATTTATTATGAAGTAAATTTGATTTGGTTATAAATTTAAAGTTAGATTTGATTTGGTCATAGTCAATGTTTCATTGTGTAGTGCTTTCCTTGTACATAGTGACTTGGTTTAAGGGAAAATTTTTCTCCTTTTGGTCAATTGAAAGAAATGTTGAAATGTATGAACGAATAGATATATAGTTTAAAAAACATGTTTATAACTGTTTCATTATTGAAACAATATAAGCACAATTATAAAGGAAAATTGTGAACATAAAGTAATTGCTAGTTTTGTCTTACCAATAAAAACATTACTGTTGAATGAGAAAATATGAGTATCAAATTGTTGGCATTATGATACAAGTGTTGTCCTTGATGGCAACTCACTCACAGGTCAGCTCAGATTTGATAAAAGGAAACTCACAGTGTAATGGGTCAATTCAGAGGTAACGAGGCATTGGTATAGAAGAAAAGGAAGTTGGAACAAAGGTCTACTAATCAGAATCAAGAATTTGAAGGAAATGGATGTTTTTAGATAGTTTAATATGTATAGGCAGGTTCAACTTGACAAAGCGGCATATACATGCAGTTCACAGAACAAAAGGAGCGTATACGTATGCACACACTTTCACAAGAGGAAAAGCGTGTATGAGTTGGAAAATCAAGGAAATACAAGACTAAAGAATACTAAGGGTCAATACCATGGTATTAGCCCACAAGTTTGAGTGGAGTAACGACTATTTGATCCTCTCCAAGCATACCACAGGCTCTAAGTGTTGTTTTGGTCCGAGGTATTGAGGAAGGCCTAGACCTATATAAGGAGGAGAAGATCAAAGGACCAAGTGTGCAAGTGAAAGGGTTTCTCAGGAATACTTCTATCTGAAGTATATTTTATGTTGCAGGGGCTATGATTGTGATATGATCTAAAATTTTTTGTGCTCCTTGAATTCAATGTTGGATCAAGATCATGAGCCCTGAAATGACTTATCATTGAATGATATGATATTGGTTGGGCTAGATCTGATTGCTTAGACATGTTTTATTCTTTAAATGTCATGATCTGGGTATGTCTAAATTTTGGAATAGCAACGAAGTTGTGAGTTAATATATGAAGATCTATATGTTGGTTCACCTCAGTAAAGGCACGTATACATGCAGGTTCAACTCTTCCAAGTAGCGTATGTAAAGGAAAATCCTTTTCTTCAGAAATGTCTAATCTATCTTATCAGTGCTACTATTTTACTGTTGTTTGTCAATGAAGTATTCTTAGATCTGAAAGTAAAACTGAATGCATAAGGAGTTTGTGTCTATTTGATTGATTGATTAAGTGAGAAGGGTTATATTTGATGTTGTCTGTCTAGATCTCTATAAATTGATAGGATATGTTTAGAATATTACTGGTGGGTACAAATTTGATTTAGAAGTTTTATGTTTTAGTAGTTTGAAGGTATACATAGGTTTGGTTAAAGGAAGTAGCGTATACACGCAGGTTGGGTTCAGTAAAGTAGTGTATTCAATCTGATGTATGATTTTTAAGGTTGCAACTGGTTCTGAATGATGATATAGGTTTCTAGGTTTAGCACAATGTTCTTGTGACAGTGATCTGGCTGTTCAGATGAACTGATTGTTGGTTGATGCAGTTTGAGTTTCAAAGTTTCAGATGGGTCCAGTGTGAAAATTTGATGAAACGAGGCCTTCATATTGTACTATTGTGTACCAAGAGCATCCATTCTGAAAATTAATGAAACGTGGTCCCTGGAGAAAGAAAGAAGGTCGTAGCCTTCAATAGGCCAATGCCTACATACTAGTAAACACATTGTTTAGTACAAGAGCTAGGGGGGTGTAGCTCCCTTCCAGTAGAAGCTGGAAAATGAGAGAAGGTTATATCCTTCTATAGGTGGGTGCCTGCGTATTGGTATGAGTCTGCACCAGTACAAGATTGTAAACATATTTTCTTTATATTAAAAGAAGACAGAGACGACAACAGTAGGTGGTTTTTGTAAGGCCCTATCCTAGGGTCTTCTAACAGATCTAATTTCTCTGGAATTCAAATGCAATAAGAGGCAATAATCTACTTCCTTACAAGACTTTTAAACAATGAAAAATTTACCATTTACATTCTAATCCCTATAACTTATAGTGAACATTTCATTTTAATAATTTACCTGAGTAATCTATGCATAGAGGAATACCTATACCGGTGGCTGGTGGAGATGCCCTTGAGCTTCTGCTCCTGCTGAAACGCTCCTCTTGACTAACCCAACTGGATTTACCTCCCAGCCAACTAGGAAATAAATCCTAGCCCAGGAAACCTCCACAGGTTCCCAAGCCCTCCGAGCCCAAGCCCAATCAGATGTAGTGTGTGTCCAAGACCAAGGTAAACAACATTTACCTCCTCTCAACTAACCCAAGAAACCTCCACAAGTTCCCTAGGTCTCCAAAATCACAACCAACCAAAAATCATAAGCAAGACCCAACATCCCCCCTTCTCCCTTCCTCCTTCCCCTTTTATGCCCTTCCTCTCTTCTCCACCTCAACCACCTCTCATTAATGTCATTAATTTCTCCTTCATCCTTACAATCGACTTCTCTTCTCCCAAGTAAATCTGAGAGTACATTTGGAAAGGTGATATGAATATAAAATTGGGTAATTAATGGGAGAGGATCATGTCTTCTCCCAAGTAAATGTGAGAGTACATTAGGGAATGTGAGATGAATATATATATTGATAATTAGTTGGAGAGGACCATGTCTTCTCCCAAGTAAATGTGAGAGTACATTGGGGAATGTGAGATGAAAATATATATAATTTGAAATAATGGAAGGAGACCATATCCTACCTAAGATTTAATTTGAGATGGAAAGTTGGGAATTTGAATAATAGAAATAGTGAATTTTATGTTAGTAAATAAATTTATAGTTTCCAAAATGAAGGTGTTTATCAACATTTCTCAATATTTTCAGGTAATGTAAACATTAATAGAATTTGCATGATAAGATTTAATTGGGGCATTACAGTTTTTCTCCCGCATTGGGTTTCCACCTTAAATATTGGTGTTCATGTGTGTTGCTTATGTGTGATGGTTTATTATGTTATTACTGCACATAGTTACTGAATAATAAGATACTGATGCAATGATTAAAGATAAAGACATGTTAAATTGACTAAATCATAAGTTCTCTGGGTATACGTTGGTTTCTCTAATCACAGTATTGTTTACACACAAGTTCACTTCACTGAAGAGCGTATATAAATTTGTTTGGGAAATGAAAGATTATTGAATTGTAAACACTAATTCACCCCTCCTCTTAGTATTATTTCCAACAATTGGTATTAGAGCAAGTCCTTTAGAAGAATCTTGATCGCTTGAAGGGATATATTTCAAGATGAACAATCACGAAGGCATGGGATCTATCAGACCACCAATCTTCAATGGGAACAACTTGGTATATTGGAAAATAAGCACCAGAGCCTATCTTCAGTCTCTTGGAGATGATGTTTGAGAAATTGTGGAAGGAGGATATCAATTTCCAGCAACAATACCTATAGATACAGTAGGTAAGAAGTTATACGAAACCAATGCCAAAGTAGTCAATACTTTATTGGGAAATCTGTCAGAATTAGAATTTGTCAAAGTCATGTAGCTCAAGATAACGAAAGAGATATGGGACAAAATCATTCATAGCTACAAAGGAGACTCCCAGGCAAAACGTGCTAAGCTTCAAACTCTCAAAATTTTGTATGAAACTCTTAAGATGCATAGTGATGAAAGTATTGCTAGTTACTTTTTACGTGTAGATGAGATTGTTAATGTATGAAGAATTTGGGTGAAGAGATAAAGGAGGCTACTTTAGTAGAGAAAATTTTGAGATCTTTGTCTTCTAAATTTGAGTCAAAATTATTTGCCATAGAATAAAAACAGGATCTTCAATCTATTACTGTGATTCAACTTCATGGAATTCTAACTTCCTTTGACATGAGGAAAGGATGTCCATCAGATATGAGAGAAGCCTCTTTCAAAGATTCATCAAAGGGAAAAGAAAAGGAAGAGCACAATGAATTAGGATATATTTCGAAAGAAGAAGATGAGGTAAGTTTTGTCAAGAAGCTTCAACGGGGTTCCAGAAGATTCAAAGGTAAGCTACCATTCAAATGCTTTGCTTGTGGTAGAGTCGGCCATTATGCTTCCAAATGTCCTCATAAAGATAAATATGAAAAAGGAAAGGAGTATGCAAAAGGCAATATAAAACAGGTTGTTAATAGAATAAGTTTCTATACCCATGAAGATAGTGATGGATTATCTATTAGTGACGAAGATGAAACTGAACAAGATTATAAACTACTCATGGCCTATGACAATGATGATTTTTTGGATGCCTTAGAAGAGGAAGACTTTCTTGAAAAAATCACTAAACTCAAAAGAAGTTTGGAAGAAAATAATATGATCATAGACACGTTGACACATCAACTCACTAAAAGAGAGAAGCACAATGAAAAATTAGAATGTGAAGTTGTGGTTCTAAGAAAATAACTTGAGAAGACAAAATCTCTTAATATTGTATTTGCTAAAGGACCAGAAACTTTAAATGAAATAATCAATGTTCAACATTCTCCTTTTATAAAGTTAGGTCTTGGATATACTGAAGAATCATCCCAATCACAAAATCCATCAGCCTCCACCAGAAGCTATCTTGATGCAACAAATACTAGTGAACAGTATGTCAATCATCAACAAAAGCCTAAAAGTACTCATCAGGTAAATCATGCTCAATTTACTCCAAGGATGAACATCAATAGAAGCATCAACCAACAGGTAAACAATGCCAAAAGATTCTATGATCACAGGATCTTTAATGGACAATGTTTTTCATGCCGTAACTTTGGGAATAAGGCTGCTCAATGTGTTTCTTACAAAACTATCATGACTAGAGAAGCACGAAATCAAAGGAGCATAGCAGGAATCAAAAAAAGTTCCTGTAATAACTTTTCTCCTCTTGAAGATGAAATTGAGTGTTCATTTTGCAATAACTTTGGTCATGAAGAATCTGAATGCAGGAGCAAATTTCGGCCAACACTTCAAAAGGAGCAAACATCATCAAATCACAAGGTATGTATAAAGAAGGAATTTCAATCAGAAAGATGTGGCATAGATCTGTTTGCAGAAGGACAAGAAAATTAGTGGTACATTGACAGCGGATGCTCCAAACACATGACAGGTGATAAAGAGAAACTTCATTAATATAATTCTTTAGAAAAGGAAAAGAATGTCTCCTTTGGAAATGGCACTCCAGCAGTCATTAAAGGTAAAGGTTCTATTTATTTGAAAGAAAAGGTTAAAGTTGGAAATGCCATGCATGTTGATGGTTTAAAGCATAACTTGTTGAGTGTTAGTCAAATGTGTGATCAAGGAAATGAAGTTGTGTTTCAATCAGACAGATGTGTGGTTTGTGAGCTTGATACAGGAGAGACCATAATCAAAGGTACAAGAACTGCAAACAATCTCTACATAGTGAAAGGAGGACAAAAACAATGTTATCTAAGCAAAATAGATGAAACTGGCTATGGCACAAAAGATTGGGGCATCTAAGCTTTTCTCAAATAAGAAAATCATGCGTGCTCAAGGTGGTCCATGATCTTCTAGATATCAGCATCCCAGAAAATACCATATGCAAACCATGTCAAGTCAGTAAGAAAACCAGAGCTCATTTCGATGAAAATGAAGGATCAACAAGTAAGCCTTTTGAACTCATCCATACTGATTTGTGTGGACCAACAAGGAAAAAGTCACCTCATGGAGAAGAATACTTTATTTTATTTATTGATGATTTTTCTAGAATGTGTTGGATAGGTCTACTAAAGCATGAATATGAATCATTTGAAAAGTTTAAATCCTTCAAAGATTTAGTTGAAAATGAATCAGATCGAAAAATTAAATGTCTTAGATCTGATCGAGGAGGGAGAATTCATATAAGATGAATTCTTTGATTTTTGTGAACAATATGGAATAAAAGGCAGTTCTTTGTTGCCATAACTCCACAACAAAATGGTGTAGTGGAAAGAATGAACAGAACTGTTCAACAAATGGCTTGAGCTATGCTTGATGAATCTGGAAATCCTGCCACCTTCTGGGGTGAAGTTGCATTTGCTGTCGTAACTATTCTCAACAAAGAAAATGTTTGGGTAAATAGTGATCAAACTTCATATGAACTTTGGTATGGTAAGCCTCCTACTGTAAAACACTTTAGAGTTTTTGGAAGCCAATTTTTTATCAAAAGTTCTGATGAAAAACTTGGTAAGTTTGAACCTAGAGCAGACAAAGAAATTCTTCTTGGTTATTCATCCAGAAGTAAAGGAAACAAATTCTATAACAAAATCCTTTGGAAAATTGTTGAAAGAATTGATGTAGTTATTGGTGAAGCATGCAGAAATCCGGAATAGATGAAATAAACATAGGAATATGATAATGAGGAAGATGGTGAATGTTTTCCATATCAAATCAAAATGATATAGAGGAAGAAACCAATGAAGCATTAGAAGAAGAAACAACAGATGGGGAAAATACCCCTTCTAGGTATGTTCAAAAGAATCATTCAAAATCTCAAATTCTTGGAGAAAAAGGGTCTGGAGTACAGATAAGAAGAACTCTTATAGCAACCTCCAGTTATCTAGCATTACTATCCTCCATAGAACAAAAAAATGTAAATGAAGCTAGCGAAGATGAACGTTAGGTTAAGGCCATGGATGAATAACTTGACCAAATTGAAAAGAATGATACTTGGGATTTGGTTCCAAGACCTCATGATAAAAATGTTATAGAAACAAAATGGATATTTAAGAATAATTTGAATGAAAATGGAGAGGTTTTTGGAAACAAAGAAAGACTTGTTTGTAAAGGGTATGCTCAACAAGAAGGCATATATTTTGAAGAAACATTTGCACTTGTTGCCAAACTTGAAGCCATAAGAATGTTTCTTGCTCTTTCAAGTTTTTGAAAATTCAAAGTATATCAAATGGATTTAAAATCAACATTTCTTAATGGAGATTGAAGAAGAAGAAGTTTATATTGAGAAACCAGAAGGATTCATTGTAGGAAATGATGCAAAACTCGTTTACAAGCTAAAAAAGGCTCTATATGATCTGAAACAAGATCCAAGGGCTTGGTATTATCATCTTGACAAATATCTACAACAAAAATGTTTCACAAAAGGTTCTGTGGACAACTTATACACAAAGATTGAAAATGATAAACTGCTAATTATTGTTGTTTATGTTGATGATATCATCTTTGGTAGAAATGAAGAATCTATAAGTCAAAATTTTTCTTTTGTTATGCAACAAGAATTTGAAATGTCCTTACTTGGTGAACTTAATTATTTTCTTGGTCTACAAGTACAACAAACAAAAGATGGTATTTTTCTTTCACAAACTAAATATCTCAAGCAAATTCTGAAGAAGTATGGAATTGAAGATTCTAAACCAATATGTACTCCAATGGTAATAGGATGCAGTCTCAGTTCTAACGATGAATCACGTACAGTGAATCAACCAGCATACAGATCTATGATTGGAAGTCTGCTCTATTTAATAGGTACCAGACCTAATATCATGCATGCAATGGGAATTGTTGGAAGGTTCCAAGAAAATCCAAAGGAATCACATCTTCATGCAGTAAAAAGAATATTCAAATATCTTCAAGGAACTCAAGACTTTGGTCTATGGTATCCTAAATATACAGATCTTACTCTTCATGCATATACAGATGCAAATTGGGCAGGAAATGTTGATGATCGAAAAAGCACTGGTGGAGGTACATTCTATATGGGATCACGATTAGTGTCTTGGTTCAAAAATAAACAAAGTTCAATTTCCATATCTACAGCTAAAGCGGAATATGTGGCTGATGCATCTTGCTGCACACAACTACTTTGGATGATGAAAACACTGTAAGATATTCAAATCACATGTACTCCACATATATCCATTTTATGTGACAATACAAGTGCCATCAGTATTTCGAAAGATCTAGTCATGCACTCCAAGACCAAGCACATAACCATCAAGTACCATTTTCTATGAGAACAAGTGCTTGAGTAAAAGGTTAAATTGGAGTATGTTCTCTCCAAAGAACAGGTTGTTGATATAGTCACCAAACTGCTTCCCAGAGAAACTTTTGAATATCTCAGGCAAAAGTTGGGAGTAGTTTCTACATCATCCTGTTGTTAAATCCAGTTTTCAGAGGAAGGTTCCTATACGCGGGATTCATGAAGGATAGTCGTGTATATATGCGAGTTTCTGTGGCTACATGAGCGTATATGTTTTTCTGATAGAAAAACAATGGGTCTGATATGGGTGCTCAGTCTGATATTGATGATTACAGTATGTTGATATGATTTGTTCATTGATTTTTACCTGACTGATGAAGATGCCTTGATGAATGATTTTTTGACAATGCACAGGCAGCACAAGTTCAGAGGGAGCATTAACCTTATCAAACATTCTACATTGTTGGCATTATGGTTGCTGATTAAAGCTATGGCTTCAGATATTCATATCAATTGTTGCATAGGTCATGCAGAGATCTAGGGTGTCATATGTCTCCTTCTGTCATAGTCCATTTTTGAATGAGTCCTACTGGACATATAATGTAATTTGTATCCCCAATTTGGATGGGAAGGATGATGTAATAATTGTTATATTTCAGCCATGTATAAACAATTAGTATATCCCCACTTGGTTGGGTGGATGAGTCCAATTTGGTGTATCCCCTCTTAGTTCAGTGATTGATGTATGTATGAATCATTGGACTTAGGGAGGTCATACTCACTTAGTTGAGTTATAGAGTCATGTTATTCTTTTGAAAATTATTTCTGCAGACTCTGCATGTACTCAGGGGGAGCATGGACAACATAGTGTATCTCAAAGGGGGAGAATATCTTGGTCCGCCCTTTCCTCATGATGACAAAGGGGGAGAGTATTTTGGTGTCGCTTGATATCTCTAAGAGTTTCTACAGCTTGCAGTAATCAAAATCAATATTGTTTCCATCAAGTCCAAAGGGGGATATTGTTGGGATTATGATACAAGTGTTGTCCTTGATGGCAACTCACTCACGGGTCAGCTCAGATTTGATAAAAGGAAAATCACAGTGTAACAGGTCAATTAAGAGGTAACAGGGCATTGGTACAAAAGAACAAGAAGTTGGAACAAAGGTCTACTAATCAGAATCAAGAAGTTGAAGGAAAAGGATGTTTTCAGATAATTTAAGTTGTATACATAGGTTCAACTTGACAAAGTGGCATATACATGTAGGTTCATAGAACAAAAAGAGTGTATACGTATGCACACACTTTCACAAGAGGAACAGAAAGTATGGGTTGGAAAATCAAGGAAATACAAGACTAAAGAATACCAAGGGTCAATACCATGGTATTAGCCCACAAGTTTGAGTGGAAAAACGACTATTTCATCCTGTCCAAGAATATCACAGGCTCTAAGTGTTATTTTGGTCTAAGATATTGAGGAAGGCCTAAACCTATATAAGGAGGAGAAGATCAAAGGACCAAGTGTGCAAGTGAAAGGGTTTCTTAGGAATACTTCTATCTGAAGTATATTTTATGTTGCAGGGGCTATGATTGTGATATGTGTTGGAAATACTGAGAGGGGGGGGGGGTGAATCAGTATTTTCAGGTCAAATAATTTCTTTTCAAACTCAGATAATATACGCTACTTCTGTTAATCAAAACTGCGTATATACGCAACTATAGATAAAGAAACCCGCGTATATAAAGCAGACTTATAATTTAATTTATCTTTCAGATGTTGATCATTAATCTGTGTGTCAGAATTAAATAGACAGTACCAGAAACAATGAAACAGAGCAGAAGACAATCACACACAAGAACACAAGATATAAGGAGGAGACCCAATGTGGGTGAAAATCCCCTGCTGCAATTCGTCTCTATCTTCTTTTAATTAGAAACGTCTTGTTACAATGTTTCTGTACTGGTGCAGTCTTTACCAGTATGCAGGCTGCTACCTGCAGAGAGCTACCACCCTCTCTCATTCTCCAGCTTCTCCTGGAAGGGAGCTCCAACCCCCTTAGTTCTTGTACTAGCTGGGATACTAGTACGCAGGCTCCTACCTGCAGAAGGCTACAACCCTCTCTCTTTTATCAGGGACCACGTTTCATTAATTTTCAGACTGGATCCACAAATAACATCAATCAAACATCAAGAATTTCTTCATCAAACAATCTCCTTTTCACCAATCAAAACTGAATCACATAAACGCTTCTCTGACTGCTGTACCCAGAACACAGTAACAGTAACCAAACACCAATTCTGAACCCAGAACACTGCAGTAATAAACAGAAGCAGCTAGACCATAATTCAAGATATGTATGCTACTTCGCTGTTCAGAAACCTGCGTGCATACGCTTCTGTGTCAAAGACAACCTACGTATACGCTTCTTTACCTTATAGAAACAACGTGTATACGCACCTTCGCTTCACTAAACCTGCGTACAGATCTATAAAAGATAATTCACCTTTTCAGACATTTAGACATCAGTTAACCCAGATTATCAGATTTATAGATCAAGCATGCGCCGCATGTAACAGATCAAAATCATACAAAGATACTATAATTCAAGCCTTAAGATTTTGACCCATCAATAGAACTTATCCTTCTCCTTGCGCTCAGGTTCCTCTTCTATTCAGATCCAGATCTGCACCATAACCCAATCACCAGTATTCCCGATCTAGCACAATATCAGATATTCAATAATTCAGATGATTTTGCCTAATGATCTCCTTCCTCTTTTATAGTCCTAGGCCTTTCTCAATACCAAGGTCAAAAACCATAACAAAACAATACCAAGGACCTAATACTTGGGATCAACACACTTGTCGAGATACCATGGTCCAAAACCATAGGTTCAAATACCAAGGACTAACTACCACGGACCAAAAATAAGTTCTCCACCATGTACGCACTTTCCCTTGCGTGAAAGTGCGTGTATACGCATACGCTACTTCGGAACGTCCAACCCGCGTGTATACGCGTCTTCCTCAAGGTGAACCTACGTATATATGATTTCCTTCATTCTGAGAGCCTGAACTGTGATCTGTCACCAGAATGAGTTGCCATCAAGGACAACACCTGTGCCATAGCGCCAAACCTGTGTCATAATGCCAACAATCTCCCCCTTTGGACTTGATGGCAACCCCAAGATCCTCAAAGTCATTCTCCCCCTTTGTCATCAAGGGCAAAGGGTTGTGCTCCCCCTGAGTACATGCTGAAATCTCTGCTCTGCTGTGCTAACCATGCTCCCCCTAACTATAGGCAATATCTACAAGAAGATGTTCTTCAAGAAGAACCATGACTTATACATTATAACAGACCTTCCTATCACCAAAAAGACTATATACATACATCCATCATCCAACCAAGTGGGGATCATCCACCCAACCAAGTGGGGATACATCAGAAATTTACATATGACAACCAAGAATTAATACATCAGTCATCCCAGGCATAGTGGGGAAACCAAAATAGGCCGTTACATGACCTTGATAAAAAGAAGATATACATGACATAGAGACGAAATATCTAGAGCAAGACTATGAAAGTCATCAAAAACTACTATCAGCAGCATCTGTCAATCATTATTTAGATAAGCAACCATGTTCTCCTTCTGCTCTCCCTCTGCATGTGTTCCACCTGAAACCAACAACAGCTGTGAAAAAGCTTCTAAGATAATGCCAACAATGCATCATTAGAAGACTCTCTGCTCCCCCTGAACCTGTGCCAGATGGTCTTTGTCAGACCCATATCAGACTGTCTTCAACCAGAGTCTGTCCCTACTGATATCCTCTAAACTTCCATATAAGCGACTGTAACTGCATAAAACAGCGTATGTACGCGGATCTGCCTCATGAAACTCGCGTACAACCGTTTTTCCCTGAAACAGACATATTTCAATAGCAGGATGATGCATCAACTACTCCCAACTTCTGTCTGAGGTATTCAAATGTTTCCCTGGGCAGTGGTTTGGTGAGTATATCAGCAACTTGTTCCTTAGAGGGAACATACTCCAACTTGACCTTTTGCTCAAGCACTTGTTCCCGAAGAAAATGATATTTGATAGGTATGTGCTTGGTCTTTGAATGCATGACAGGATTCTTTGAAATGCTGATTGCACTTGTATTATCACATAAGATGGAGATAGGTGGAGTACAAGTGATTTGAAAATCCTGCAAGGTTTGCATCATCCAAAGGAGTTGTGTGCAACAAGATGCAGCAGCCACATATTCTGCTTCAGCTGTAGATAAAGCAATCGAACTCTATTTCTTGCTGAACCAAGATACTAATCTGGACCCCATAAAGAATGCACCACCACTTGTGCTTTTTCTGTCATCTATGCTTCCAGCCCAATCTGCATCTGTATAAGCATGTAGAGTGAGATCTGTATCTCTAGGATACCATAGGCCATAGTTTTGAGTTCCTTGAATATACTTGAAGATTCTCTTTACTGCCTGAAGATGAGTTTCCTTTGGATTTGCCTGAAACCTACCAACCATTCCCACTGCATGCATGATGTCTGGTCGGGTACCTGTCAAATAGAGCAAACTTCCAATCATGGATCTATAGGTTGGTTGATGCACAACTGCTGATTCATCATTTGCACTGAGGCTGCATCCTGTAACCATAGGGGTACATATTGGTTTCGAATCATCCATGCCATATTTCTTCAAGATCTTCTTGAGGTACTTGGTTTGAGATAAGAAGATACCACCTTCATTTTGTTGGATTTGTAGACCAAGAAAATATGTCAGCTCTCCAAGCAAGGACATTTCGAATTCTTTCTGCATCACCAAGGCAAAGTTTTGACTCATAGATTCTTCATTGCTGCCAAAAATAATATCATCTACATACACAACAAGTATTAGCAATTTGTCATTTTCAATTTTTATATAAAGATTGCTATCTGCTGATCCTTTTGAAAAACCTTGTTGATGAAGGTATTTGTCCAAACGATAGTACCAAGCCCTTGGAGCTTGTTTAAGCCCATAGAGAGCCTTTTTTAGTCTGCATACAAGATTTGGATCATTCCCAAGGATGAACCCATCTGGTTGCTCAATGTACACTTCTTCTTCTAAGTCTCCATTCAGAAAGGCTGATTTCACGTCCATTTGAAATACTTTGAACTTCTGAAAGCTAGAGAGAGCAAGGAACATTCTGATGGCCTCAAGTCTAGCAACAGGAGCAAAAGTTTCTTCAAAGTCTATTCCTTCTTGTTGAGCATACCCTTTACAAACAAGTCTAGCCTTGTTTCTAATCACTTCCCCATTTTCATTCAACTTATTTTTGAAGATCCATTTTGTCCCTATGACATTCTTGTCTTTTGGTCTAGGAACCAACTCCCAAGTGTTTTTCTTTTCCATCTGCTCAAGCTCTTCATCCATTGCCTTGACCCAGCATTCATCTTTGCATGCTTCTCTTACATTTTGTGGTTCAGTGGAGGAGAGCAATGCCAAATAGCTTGAAGCTTCTGCAATTGTTCTTCTCGTTTGTATACCTGCCTCTTTCTGCCCCAGAATTTGAGTTTCCGGATGATTCTTTTGTACATATCTGGATGGAGTCTTCTCTTCTAGCCTTATCTGTTCTTTTGGTGCCTCTTGAGTTTCTTCTTCATCATAAGTCTGATTTGATGTTGAAGGATGGTCCTCATCATCTTCAAAATCTTCGGAATTTACTTGCCTAGGAATGTTTCCTTCTTCATCAACCACTACATCAATGCTGTCAACAATTCTTCCAAGCCTTTTATTGTAACACTTGTATGCTTTACTGTGGGGAGAGTATCCAAGGAGAATGCCTTCATCTGCTCTAGGTTCAAACTTGCCAAGATTTTCATCAGTCTTTTTAATATAGCATTTGCTTCCAAAAATTTTGAAATGTTTTACCGTAGGAGTTTCACCATACCAGAGCTCATGAGGAGTTTGCGTGTTGTTCACCCGGATGTTTGTCTTGTTGAGAATAACAACTGTAGCAAATGTGGCTTCACCCCAGAAGGTAGCGGGAGTTCCAGATTCATCAAGCATAGCACGAGCCATTTGTTGAATCGTTCTGTTCATCCTTTCCACTACTCCATTTTGCTGAGGAGTTCTAGCTGTAGAGAATTCCTTTCTTATCCCATGTTCTTCACAAAAATCGAAAAAATCATTTGAGGTAAACTCCCCACCTCTATCAGACCTGGGGCATTTAATTTTGTGATCTGATTCGTTTTCAACCAAGGCTTTGAAAGATTTGAATTTTTCAAAGGCTTCGTCTTTGTGCTTCATAAGTCCTATCCAAACCATCCTGGAAAAATCATCAATGAATAATATAAAATATTCTTCTCCCCGAGGTGACCTTTTCCTAGATGGACCACATACATCAGTATGGACAAGTTCAAGTGGCCTGCTAGCTGATCCTTCCTTTTCAGGGAAGTTAGTTCTGGTTTGCTTACCAAACTGACATGATTTGCATATTGTGTTGTCTGGAATTTTGATGTCTGGAAGACCACGAACTGCCTGGTATTTGCAAGCTTTCCTTATTTGTGAGAAGCTCAGATGCCCCAATCTCTAGTGCCATAGCCAGTGTTCATCATTCTTGCTCAGATAACATTGTTGTTGTCCTCCTTTGAGAATGTATAGATTATTTGGAGTCCTTATGCCTTTGATCACTGTTTCTCCTGTATCAAGCTCACGAACAATACACCCATTTGATCGAAATATCACCTCATTTCCTTGATCACACATTTGGCTGACACTCAATAGATTATGCTTTAAGCCATCAACATACATAACATTTCCTGCTTTGACCTTTTCTTTTAAAAGAACAGAACCTTTACCTTTTATGAGTGCCGAGGTATCATTTCCAAAAGAGACCTTCTTCTCCTTCTCTAAGGCACTATATGACTGAAGTTTCTCTTTATCACCTGTCATATGTTTCGAACACCCACTATCGATGTACCATTGATTTTCCTGCCCTTTTGCATATAAAGCTATACCACATCTTTCTGGTTGTGGTTCTTTCATTCTCCATGTTCTGATATTTGAGGCTTTCTCCTTCCGAGTTGTTTGCCGAAACCTGCTCCTGCACTCAGAATCTTCATGACCAAAATTATTACAAATAGAACATTCTATTTCCTTTTCAAGAGAAAAAAAGTTATTGTAGGTCCTTTTCATGATCCCAGTCATACTCCTTTGTTTTTGAGCTTCTCTAGTCATGATAGTTTTGTAGGCAACACACTCAGCTGCTTTATGTCCAAAGTTGTGACAAGAGAAACATTTGCCATTGAAGAAATTCCTGCGATTATCAACCCTGCGACCCAAATGATTGTAGTTTTCATTTACATCCATTCTTGAGGCAAATTGAGAATGATTTACCTGAGGTCTGGTGTAGCTTCTGTTTACCATTGAAGTAGATTGCCCCTGATTTACTTGGTGATCTATGTTCATTCTTGAAGAAAAATGTCCCTGATTTACCTGGTGAGCAGCATTGTGCCTTTGCTGTCGATTTTCAATTTGTTCACTCCTTATTGCTGCATCAAGATAGCTTTTGGAGGTGGATGGCTTCTGCGCTTGAGATGCTTCTTCATTATATCCCAGACCTGTCTTGATTAGTGGAGAACGCTGCACTTTGATAATCTCATCTAAAGTTTCAGATCCTTTAACAAATCTAAGATTAAGAGCTTTAGTTTTCTCAATCTCTTTTCTAAGTCCCACAATTTCACATTCTAACTTTTCATGATGGTTTTCCCTTTCAGCAAGTTGGGTTTGTAGAGTATCTATAATCACATTCTTCTCTTCTAAACATATTTTGAGTCTAGAAATCTCTTCATACAGACCTTCTTCATCTATAGCATCCAAGAATTCATCATCTCCAAAAGCCATTAAAAGTTTATAATGATTATTACCTTGTTCTTCTTCATCACTATTTGAATGTCCATCACTGTCTTCATGAGTGTAATAGCTTTTTTTATTTACATTCTGTTTTCTGTTCCATCTAACTGGTTCCTTACCTTTGTCAAGCTTATCTTTATGAGGACACTTGGCAGCATAATGACCGACTCTTCCACAAGCAAAGCATTTGAAAGGTAACTTACCTCTGAATCTTCCAGCACCCCGTTGAAGGTTCTTGACAAAATTTGATTCTTCCTCTTCTTCTGACATATGTCCTGATTCATAGTGATCTCCTTTGCCTGAAGCCTTGAAAGCAGCTTCTCTCCTGTCTGATGGTCCTCCTTTCCTCATTTCGTAAGCAGTTAGAATTCCGTGCAGCTGTGACATAGTAAGATTCCGTAGATTCTCCTTTTCTTCTACTGCAGAAACTTTTGATTCAAACTTAGAGGAAAAAGATCTTAGAACCTTTTCAACCACAATAGCCTCTTTTATTTCTTCACCCAAGTTTTTCATACAATTAACAATCTCATCTACAAGTAGGAAATAGTTAGCCACACTTTCATCATTGTGCATTCTGAGATTTTCATACTGAATTCTAAGAGTTTGAAGTTTTGCACATTTTACCTGTTCATCTCCTTCATAGCTCAGAACGATCTTGTCCCATATTTCTTTTGCGGTTTTATATTGCATAACCTTGACAAATTCTGATTGAGATAGACACCCTAACAGAGTATTGACAGCCTTTGCATTTGTTTCAAATTGCTTCTTACCAGCCGTGTCTGTTGGAGTTGCTGATGGAAAAGTGTACCCTGTATCTATGATATCCCAGATTTCTGTACCAAGAGATTGAAGATAGGCTGTGACTCTTACCTTCCAATAGACGAAGTTGGTCCCATAAAAAATTGGTGGCCTGATCGATGCTTCTCTCTCGTAATTGCTCATGATGATTGATCTTCCTTCAAGCGAACAAGCTTCTTCTGAAGGACCTACTCCGATACCAATTGTTGGAAATACTGAGAGGGGGGGGGGGGTGAATCAGTATTTTCAGGTCAAATAATTTATTTTCAAACTCAGATAATATACGCTACTTCAGTTAATCAAAACTGCGTATATACGCAACTATAGATAAAGAAACCCGCGTATATAAAGCAGACTTATAATTTAATTTATCTTTCAGATGTTGAACATTAATCTGTGTGTCAGAATTAAATAGACAGTACCATAAACAGTGAAACAGAGCAGAAGACAATCACACACAAGAACACAAGATATAAGGAGGAAACCCAATGTGGGTGAAAACCCCCTGCTGCAATTCGTCTCTATCTTCTTTTAATTAGAAACTTCTTGTTACAATGTTTTTGTACTGGTGCAGTCTTTACCAGTACGCAGGCTGCTACTTGCAGAGAGCTACCACCCTCTCTCGTTCTCCAGCTTCTCCTGGAAGGGAGCTCCAACCCCCTTAGTTCTTGTACTAGCTGGGATACTAGTACGCAGGCTCCTACCTGCAGAAGGCTACAACCCTCTCTCTTTTATCAGGGACCACGTTTCATTAATTTTCAGACTGGATCCACAAATAACATCAATCAAACATCAAGAATTTCTGCATCAAACAATCTCCTTTTCACCAATCAAAACTGAATAACATAAACGCTTCTCTGACTGCTGTACCCAGAACACAGTAACAGTAACCAAACACCAATTCTGAACCCAGAACACTGCAGTAATAAACAGAAGCAGCTAGACCATAATTCAAGATATGTATGCTACTTCGCTGTTCAAAAACCTGCGTGCATACGCTTCTGTGTCAAAGACAACCTACGTATACGCTTCTTTACCTTACAGAAACATTGTGTATACGCGCCTTCGCTTCACTGAACTTGCGTATAGATCTATAAAAGATAATTCACCTTTTCAGACATTCAGACATCACTTAACCCAGATTATCAGATTTATAGATCAAGCATGCACCGCATATAACAGATCAAAATCATACAAAGATACTATAATTTAAGCCTTAAGATTTTGACTCATCAATAGAACTTATCCTTCTCCTTGTGCTCAGGTTCCTCTTCTATTCAGATCCAGATCTGCACCATAACCCAATCACCAGTATTCCTGATCTAGCACAATATCAGATATTCAATAATTCAGATGATTTTGCCTAATGATCTCCTTCCTCTTTTATAGTCCTAGGCCTTTCTTAATACCAAGGTCAAAAACCATAACAAAACAATACCAAGGACCTAATACTTGGGATCAACACACTTGTCGAGATACCATGGTCCAAAACCATAGGTTCAAATACCAAGGACTAACTACCACGGACCAAAAATAAGTTCTCCACCATGTACGCGCTTTCCCTTGCGTGAAAGTGCGTGTATACGCATACGCTACTTCGGAACGTCCAACCCATGTGTATACGCGTCTTCCTCAAGGTGAACCTGCGTATATATGATTTCCTTCATTCTGAGAGCCTGAACTGTGATCTGTCACCAGAATGAGTTGCCATCAAGGACAACACCTGTGCCATAGCGCCAAACCTGTGTCATAATGCCAACAATATGATCTAAAATATTTTGTGCACCTTGAATTCATTGTTGGATGAGGATCATGAGACCTGAAATGACTTATCATTGAATGATTTGATATTGGTTGGGCTAGATCTGATTGCTTACACATGTTTTATTCTTTAAATTTCATGATCTGGGTATGTTTGAAGTCTGGAATAGCAATGAAGTTGTGAGTTAATATTTGCAGGTCTATATGCTGGTTCACCTCGGTAAAGGTACATATACACGCAGGTTTGACTCTTACAAGTAGCGTATGGAAAGGAAAATCCTATTCTTCATAAATGACTAATCTATCTGATCAGTGCTACTGTTTTACTGTTGTCTATCAATAAAGTCTTCTTAGATATGAAAGTAAAAATGAATGCATAAGGAGTTTGTGTCTGATTGATTGATTAATTCAGTGATAAGGGTTATCTTTGCTGCTGACTGTCTAGATATCTGAAAATTAATAATAGATGTTCAAAATATTACTGGTGGGTACATATTTGATTAAGAAGTTTTATGTTTCAGTAGTTTTGAAGGTATATGTAGGTTTGGTTAAAGGAAGTAGCGTATACATGGAGGTTGGGTTCAGTAAAGTAGTGTATTCATTCTGATGTATGATTTTTAAGGTTGCAACTGGTTCTGAATGATGATACAGGTTTCTGGGTTCAGCACAGTGTTCTGGTGACAGTGATCTGACTGTTCATATTAACTGATTATTGTTTGATGTAGTTTGTGTATCAAACTGCATCAAACAACAATCAGTTAATATGAAAAGTCAGATCATTGTCACCAGAACTCTATGCTATGACTCATTGAATGATATGTTGTGTATCTCTACTTCCATATTATCTTCAAGGATATCAGTATCTAGTTGATCACTCAAGACTCTCTTTGCTTCCGGATCGGGTGAAGCCACTGGGTCAAACTCTTGGTTGTAAGGCATGAGGTCAATATCTTGTTCTAACTCTAGCTTCTCCATCTCCATATGCTTAAGTATATGTTCAATCTCTTGAGAAAAGTCATGATCCTGTGACTGCTCACCATGTTTACTTTGTGTCAGCTGCTCGGATGAGTCTAAAACCTATATGGGTGCAGTTTCATCAATCTGTGCATGCTGCACTTCCTGTTGTGTCTATCCCTACTGCACTTTCCTCCTGTCTGTGCAACTCTTGGTCCTCCCGAAGTTGCTGCTTCAAATCTTGAAACTTCTTCACTATTTACTCCATCCTTTGTTTACCTCTCTGCCTTTTCACGTTCCTCCTATCGTGCTATCGCCTCTTCGCCTCTATCTCCAAAGTTGATTTCTCCATAGGTGGGTCTACTTTGGACTTGCATCTTTGTTCTGCCTCTGTGTTGTCAACAATATTTCTCTTGCCTTTGTCACATGCTGGTATGTTATCCCCTGCTGCTGTTGATGATGGTGCTCTCCTAGATGTTCCTTCGCACTGCTTTGCTTACCATTCCACAACTATGTTGAACAATTAATTGAGCCTAGAGAAGCTGTGGAAATATCTCCATGGGTCTTCCTCAACCCAATGACATGCCCCGTGGATCCAAGGAAATTGCACTCTCACACATTGGTCCTTTACAAAGAAATGAGGGTCATACGGATTGAATCTTCTATTGCCGAAAGTAAATCTTTTGAACTCTTTTGACTTGGCATCAACATGCTTGAGATTCCATATCTCGTACAACCCAATACGCAACAGAAAAGTAGGCCAGGGTGCCTTCTTCTTCCGATGCAGTCTAGCTGACAGTCCTGTCGAGATGTCGTATGACACTTCTTGCATGACGAGCTTCTCCATGGAAAACTTTCGTAAAACATGCACATGCTTCTATGTGTTGTACCTCTGTTGTGAAGGTTCCAAGAGGTGAGGCATACCAATCCGCTATGTCGATCAATGCCTCCACTGCTTCTTGTGACATGCAAGGTGGATCCTGCTCAAATATCATCTTGTACATCGGGGTGAAAAAATGGTCTAACAACTGTGTGATGACTCCGCGGAAGCTGCATTCAGAGAACAGACTACAATAAGTGTGTATAGAGGTTTCCGCTAATGTCCATGCATAACTCAAGCCTAGGAACTACTGACAAGCAAAAATTGCATCCAGAATGTATAAGGACATGTATATTTCTTCTTGCTGACTTCTGGGTGGCTTCTGGGCTCCTGTTACCTATTCCTTCAGCCTGTGAGCCAACATGTTGGACCAGTTGCATGGTTTGCCTTCACTGGCCAGTTGGTCCAACACGATCACCCAACTCTGCGGAAAGGTCTCCATGCTCTCTTTGACGTACAAGCAACATGCAAAGATGACCAAGTATTGATATTAATTTCACAGTATCTTCATCTTGTAAACCTGGTTGGGTGTCATCTTGAACTTTGCTGGCTCTTTAACCCAACTCTTCAAGATATCCCTGGAGTTTGCACTGCTGCTGGGTCTGTTGAAGGGTGTCTCCATTATGTTCACCGACTGTAGAAAGTAGTATATCTGTCGATAGTCATGTGCCTTGAAGGTAGAAATATCTGCCCTGCAAACACTACTTAACATCATTGTCTCAGGATTAGTGTACAAGATGATCTAATGTATCATGTCCAAGCATGGAAATGCAAGATACCTGCATGCAATCTGGTACAAGCCAGACTTGTGAATATTCACATAGACCCTGCGGTCTTCCATATCTTCCCCAAATGTGGCTAGGAATGTATCATTGATGTCCTGCCATTTCAACTTGATGTATTTTCTACGAGAAGCTTGGTGTCTTCGTAAATCAACAAACTCATAGACAATTTCTCAACTGCATCTCCAGTTGCGCTTTTGTCGGTGTCCTTTGTCCCTACTCCCCTAGAGGCCATTGAACCTGAACTATTGAGATAAGGACGAACACCTGCTATACCTAGAGACATGGAGACATTCATGGTAAGAAATATGTGAGTTGAAAACCAAATAAAACTTTAGGACATAAATGCAACATACCTGGGAGATTGATGACAAGGATTGCACAATTTTCATCAAGAGGCCGGGAGATTGACTACCGGAACTGCGCAAAAGATAGTCCGGATTGTCAGAGGGTTGGTAAAATACTAGAATTGCGTAATTCACAATCCAAGCGGACCTGCTGGGGGCTGAGATTGCGCAATGCTCAATTTTAGTCACCAAGGAATGCAGGCCCAGGGACTGCATTGCACAATTTTTTGGGCCAGCAGAGCACTGCCTCTCAGAATTTCACAGAGAAAGCCTGGAGTATAGTGTCTGGCTAGTTTTTCACATTTTCTGGGAGGAAGGCAGAGCCTTCCCTCACAGAAATGTGCAATGTTGTCCGGGCAAGGCAAGGTCTAGGTCAAGGTTGCCCAGACCTGCCAACGAGTGACTAAAAACATACGAAGCTTCAAATGCATGGTGAAATTGAGTGTAAGAAAGAGTGAATGATCATGCATGCAAACAACGAATGAAATATTCTGAAAACGAGAAAACCTGGATGTGTGTGAAACGGGTCGCGACATCAGCGACCGTCGGTGAAACAATAATGTCATGCATTTGGCCACAGTGATATGCAAACGAAAACTGAAACAGTGCTTGTACAGGCTGAGATGCATGCAAACGAAAACAATATTTCATTGAAATCAAGTAGACAACACTCACACAAGCCAAAACGCAAAAAGCGACATAAATGCCGCAAAAGACTTGTAAAGCAGACTTACGTGGAAAAAAGTTGAAATGAACGTGTCGATGAATCCTAGATGCGATGTGAAATGTCAGAGCTCCAAGATCAATGTGAATAATGAGCTCTGCAGTGTCGAATAAATAAGTTTGAGGCTCATGATGCACATGCCACAAATCTAGGAAAAAACGAAACTTGGAGGGAAATTTCTAAAACGATATTTGCATGTAACCTCGGTCTGTTAAAAATAGATCCCTAAAATATAGGGATGCTTTTTGCATGTTGATTTTTTCTATTTCGGGAAAAGTATTCAATGCATGCAAATCATTTTTGCTCGGTCCCATAGGGAACTATTAACTTGAAGGCACATGCATCGATCCGTGGGCCTGGGCTGAAACGTTTTGCAGTTTCTGAGGTGAGTTGCGCTGGCTATCCCTGAGGGATTGCACAATTTCTAGGGTTAGCAGGTGACTGTCTCCTAGAATTGTGCAATTTTTGGGCTTAGGCCCTATACCGAGCCAAATTGCGCAGTTTGCTGTGGGAGGCCTATCTCACTATTCTGCGCAATTCTAGAGCCTAGCAGCCTGCCCAACAAATTTGCGCAATTTATGGAGGGAAGGTTGGTTCCCCTCTAGAATTGTGCACTTTTCTAGGGGACCTACTGAACCAACAAATAACCTAAGTCCGAGATGGCAACCTATGAAGGGAGTGAAGAAAACTGACATGCACAGCTTGGTGAGCCACTAAAAATCAGCTGAAGCCTATGTACTTGCTAGTGCAAGATATTCTGCTAAGGATGGTTGCTAGGGAGGCTCCAAAATGAAGCTAAGGCAAAATTTTGGAGGGTGGTTGTATCCACTACAATATTTGGTGACACACTAGTATAACTTCAGCTCTCTGAAATGATATTGTTCATGAAAAGCAAGTCTAACACCTTCGAAAGTATTGTTGAGTTCTCTGTTCATCTCGACTTTCACACTTTCTTGATTGTAAGATGTAGCATCCACCATGCTCTTGATCGATCGACACACATTCCAAGCCAAGCCAACATATTTTTTTCGATTGGGGTTGAGGGGTATATTGGTGCACACGCCTTATGGTTGTTAGAGTTTAATTTTCATCTCTGGTGTTTCTCCGCTGCCAGTAGGCCTAGAGATTACCCCGACGGATTCACATAGGAACACAAGCATCGATCTGCTACCAGTGAGCCTGGTCAGCACCCCAACAAAGTTACTTGCATCACCTCTCTGTGAAGGAAGCCTTTCTCTTCTTTCACCTCATTCATTTTCATTTTTTCTTGAATTTTTTCACATTTTCATTTTTTTTTTTTCATTTTTCGTAACTATGTATAACACTTATTCATTTCAGAGGCAGAAGAGGGATCCTGACTTATTGAGAGCAGAATAGGTTGTTCCTTCAAAGAAGACGTGTGTATATACCTTTGATGTGCTTGTTAATGTTTTCCCCCTCACCTTAATCTACTTGATTGAGCTGACAAGGATTAACCCAAAAAAAATTGACTAGAGTACGTGATACTAGTTAGCGCGTAAGCGTTGTGTTTTCACTAAGTTTCATTGCGAACAACACATATTTTCCATTGATGTATCATGGACTGAAGACAACAAGTTCTTCATACAGAGGCAGGATGACAGATAACCAAGTATTGATAACTGCACAAGTCCTTTTGTACTTGTTTCAAGAGTCATGCACGATCCATGCAAAACTATCCTACAGACGTAAACAAGAAAACAAACAAAAAAACAAAGCAAAAGTAGAAGTAAATGCATAAGTAGAGTAAGTAAGAAAACAAACAGACAAGCAAGCAAAAAGACAAAGTAAGAAGCAAATATGCATGCAAGCAAACAAACCAAAAGCAAACACTACTCCTACTCCTAAGCTAATGTTGCATGGGTCTGCTCACGTGAAGTGATACTTCCAATGTAGCCACCAGTGCATTGGTCGACCCATGTTGGTGAAGGCATGGTTTGCGAATAGCACAGCTGTGCGAACCAACAAACATGAAAGATATAACAATGAATACAAGCACACTCTGAGTTTAAAGGCATCCACAGAACATAGGTGAGTGCAAGTGCATGACATGCAATTCGTGGACTTACCATTGTGTTGTGCGACACTAGGTGCAGATGTTAAGCATACACATACTCTTGACAGTGATATGCAAGCAAATGAAAGAAAAAAAGACAACTTGCGTTGTGCACGTGTGCTTTCTATGTAATATTCCTCCAATGCATCAGCGATGGGATCATGTAGTTCAAGTGGAGGAAGCATAATCTATGTGTGAGATTGATATTCAATGCATACAGATGAGTGATGAGGAGCCTTGGGTGTTTCAAAAATATCCTAATCGAAAGTGAAACCAACGTCAGGACAATGAGGGCCTGACATAACCATCAGCTCAAGCTGAAGTGCATCAACAATCTGCGGGGTTTCGACTTCGTCAATAGATAGTTCATCATAAACAAGTGGCTTTGAAAAATCAATAGCAATAGAATCATCATCATGATCGAATATAGCGGTAAATAGATCATGACAACTATGATCAACAAAATCAATGATTTCATCGGCATCGTCATGATATGATAAATCAAACAGAGGGGTAGATGAGAAGCAGAAAAATTCGCCCTCTGCATTCCCTGAAAAGGTAGATGAAAAATCAAGTGGATTTTGAAAGAATGATTTGTCCTCTCCGTTTTCGAATGATGGACTGACATCCTGTGCGTTCTGTGAATGATCAACAATGGATGCATCCGTAGACGGAGATACACACACTAAATCAAGGATGGAAGAATCACCAAAGATGTCAGGGAAAAATAGAGGAGGTGCGAACAGAAAGAAATCATCCTTCGTTGTGGGTTGATGTTCAGGCTCCCAGTCATACTCTTCATGAATGTCATCACATGTATTTTGTGCGACACCAACTCCGTCTATAGCTTCATCCTTGTTCATAATAGGTGTAGAGTCTGGAATGGAAGAACACAAGAAAATGCAATTTGGAGGATCAACAGAACACAAAGATAGAGGTTGAGGTAAGACATGCATGTGACAACCCATGGGCTTCGCAACCAAGTTTGCGCGAAAATTGAGAGAAGTGAGGTTGGGAGGATGTGATAGTTGAACGGATGTGTGTGCATGTTCTCCCACATCACTTTGCGGTGGTGGAGTTGTTTGATGAGAGCACGACAAACAATCACTTGTGACAGCGACCATGTTTGTCTGTGATTGCGCAGCCCCATCACCGAAGTATGATGAGTGGGGTTTGAACTTCAACTTCTTCTTGGGATTGACAGATTTGGTAAGGAAATATTCAAATCTATCCATGAGATACTAGAATTTCATTTGACTTTTCAGAGCTTCAAGCTACAATGCATGGAAGCAGTCCTAAAAACCCATAGGCGATTCTTGTAGAGTCTTCTGTTTTTTCAGCAATTTTTTGTCAAGAGGTTCTCGATAAAAATGATGGAAAGTAGCTTCAATGAGATCATAGAACTGGTTAAGTGAGTGCACGCTACGGGGTGGAAAGCTACAACACCATTGTTGTGGGGATTCACGAAGTGTGTGTGCAAGCAGCAGGTTGGCCTCTTCATCATAGAAGTCATCTACATCATTAAGAAATGGATAGAAGTCTTGTAAGTACGTAGGATATGCCACTTCGCCTTCACCATCATATGTGAATTCCAACAAGAGATCGAAAAACTCCCTCATGATGTCGAGAGGTTCGGCATGAGAAAAACATGATGGAGGGATGAGTTTGATAGTATGCATGATGGATGTGCACCTTGTCATCTGACCCTCCTTCTAGCACCAGAAATGTTGATGGTACTGGACCCACCAACATGTCAGGGGATCTCCCCAGTAAGAAGTCCCAACTAGACCTCAGACCGTTTGGTGTAGGAGTCCCAACAATGGGTCGTACAGTATCGCCTTGACCGCAGTTGCGCACAGAGGTGAGTAAGATGTCCTTGTTGGTAGCAAGGGTGTGACATGCGCAACAAGACAAGGAAGGTGTATGAACGGTTCTAACACACAGAAAGTTAGATAAGTGTGCCCCTTGGAAACCTATGGAAACACACAACTTGGAAGGGAACACATGAGCAAAGATGCATCACAGACTGGAAGGCAGGCGAACCAATAATCCAAAGTGATGGTTAAACCAACAACACATCTCAGTAAGATTCATACATACATATACAGAAAGGGTCTATAAATACATGCGTAAGAAAACAACTACATACATCATTAGAGTAACCAAGATAACTGAAGTACAATAAAAAAATATGCATGAAACGTGTTGGTTCTATTATATTAAGAAGTGAAAGTTCCAATCATACAGTACAACCATGACCAACCACTAGTCCTGATAATGGAACGTTACAATCATTGTCGTCTGATCTTCTAAAGATATGTACTAGCTCTACACTGTGGAGAAGTCAAGGCTCATTACAATACACTCCAAGCTTTCTCTCAGATACTCCTATCAGAATCTTGGCTGCCCAAAAGCCTCTGCAATGAGTTATGAGGCAACCCTTGACATTCCCCTTTGTGACTGTTCACCTACCCTCATGAATCTTCAACTACTCTATGACTGTTACATTCAACTATCGACACTTGGACTTTCACTTTACAAGATGTTACATACAATATACACATGTACCCATGTGAGACAACATAGGCTTGAGAAAGCCATAGAAGACATCACTAAGACTTGGATAACTGTGGGAAGACCAACTCTTTGATATCCTTGTGATGGTCGACGGTGGCGAATTGATGCCAAGCTTGGTAGTCTGTGGTGGTGTCCATTTACTTTGTGGTGACATATTTATGGAAACAAACTCTTGCCTCTGTTGCATCTGGGTACACTGATTTGGCTCCTCTATCTAGCTCGTTTGATAACATGTGCATCATCGTCTTGAGTGTAGCTAGACCAATGACATACTGATGCATAGTGTTTGTGCTAATCACCAAGTCTGCGCTGGTGGCTATGCACATCAACTCGTCAAAGTACATGTCCATCTCTAGTTGGACTTGATTCTTTTTCATTGCCTTGGTGAGTGTCCCAGTGGATGGGATCGCATGAGCGTTCACAACAACATCCATGCTTCTGAACACCCTTTCACGTGAAGCTTGCAAACTGGTGATAAGTTGCGGGAGTTCCTCATAGTTTTGGATCTGACTCCAGATGTGTGCCTTCAAATCTACCACCTTGGGCTTCATCAACTTGGGAAAGTGTAACAAGGCTCCCTTGTATCTCATTTTCCATGTTTGATGCGGTTGACGGTAGTGTGAAAATATGACAAGATGCATGCTCTCCTAGAACAATGTTGCTGCCAACCGTTGAGATGAACAACTAACTTATGCACGGTTCCAAAACTGGAATACAACATTTGCATGACTGTCTCGAGAAACGATACTTCATTCAATATTTCTCTCATCAACTCTTCTCTGGCAGATGCTGTAACCTGTTCTCCTCCCTGCGTGGCCGTCTGTAACTCCTTAGCCATTCGCTCATTCTCTACTATCAAGAAGCAAACACTTGAGCTAGTGGCTTTGGCATATGCTCTGGTAGCATCGGACAATGCTGCTGGATGCTTTCACACATCAGATACGATCACTTATTCTTCAAACTGTGCAGGAGATGTGTGGACATCCTGAGTAGTCACACTGCGTGATTGCATAACTCTATGTTGCGACTCATCGAATGATATGTTGTCCATATCTGCTTCCAGATTATCTTCAAGGATCGCAGTATCTCGTTGATCACTTAGGACTTACTTTGCTTCTGGATCTGGTGAAGCCGGTGGGTCGACCTCTTGGTTGTAAGGCATGAGGTCAATATCTTGTTCTGACTCTGACTGCTCCATATCCATATCCATCTTCTCTAGTATCTGTTCAATCTCTTGAGCGAAATCCTAATCCTGTGACTTCTCACCCTGTCTGCTTTGTGTCGGCTGCTCGGATGAGTCTACAACCTGTATGGGCACAGTTTCATTGATATGTGCATGTTACTATTGTGTTTTTCCCTGTTGCACTTTCCTCTCCTATCTGCGCAACTATTTTTCTTCCTAGAGTTGTTGCTTGAACTCTTGCAACTCCTTCACTGTTTCCTCCATCCTCTGTTTATCTCTATGCCTTTGCTTGTTCCTCATGTCATGTTGTTGCCTCTTTGCCTCTATCTCTAAGGCTTATTTATCCACAAGTGGGTCTGCTTTGAACTTGCAGCTTTGTTTTGCCTCTACACTGTTAACAATCTTTCTCTTTCCTTTGTCACGCATAGGTATGTTACCCCCTATAGCTGCTGATGATGGTGCTCTCCTAGATGATGCTTCGCAAGCCATTCAACAGCTATGCCGATCAGTTCATTGAGCTTGGAGATTCTGTGGCAATATCTCCATTGTTCTTCCTGAGCCCAGTGACATGCCCTGTGGATCCAAGGAAATTCCACTCTCGCACAGTGGCCCTTTACAAAGAAATGTGGGTCATACAGATTGAAGCTTCTAATGCCGAAAGTAAATCTTTTGAACTCTTCTATCTCGACATCAGCATGCTTGAGATTCTGTATCTCGTAAAACCCGATCCGCAATGGAAGAGTGGGCCAGGGTTCCTTCTTCTTCCGATGTAGTCTAGCTGAAAGTCATGTCGAGATGTGGTATGACACTTCTTGCATGATGAGCTTGTCCATGGAAAGCTTTAGTAAAACATGTGAAGGCTTCTCCGTGTTGTACATCCATATGAAGGTGCCAAGAGGTGAGGCATACCAATCCACTATGTCGATCAATGCCTCCATTTATGTCTACGACATGCAAGGTGGATCCTGCTCAAATATCATCTTTTACACCGAGGTGAAAAAATTGTCTAACAATTGTGGTAACAATTGTGTAATGACTCCGCGGAAGCTGCATTCAGAGAACAATCTACAGCAAGTGTGTACAGAGGGTTACACTGATGTCCATGCCCAACTCAAGCCTGGGAATTTCTCACGGGCACAGATTGCATCCAGAATGTATGTAGACATGTATATTTCTTCTTGCTTACCTTTGGGTAGCTTCCGGGCTCCTGTTACCTATTCCTTCAGTGTGTGAGCCAACATGTCGGACCAGTTGCATGGTTTTCCTTCACTGGCCAGTTGGTCCAATGTGATCACCCAACTTTGTGGGAAGGTCTTTGTGCTCTCTTGGTCATACAAGCAACATGCAAAGATGACCAAGTACTAGTATGCCTTTGGCAGTATCTTTGTCTTGAAACCGAGTTGGGTGTTATCCTAAACTTGGCTGGCTCTTTCACCCAGCTCTTCAAAATATCCTTGGAGTTTACACTGCTATTGGGTCTGCTGAAGGGTGTCTCCATTATGATCGCTGGTTGCAGCAAGTGGTATATATGTTGATAATCTTATGCCTTGAAGGTAGCAATCTCTGTCCCGTTGACACTGCTTAAAACGATCGTCTCGGGATCAGTGTTCGAGACGATCCAATGTATCATGTCCACGCATGGAAACGCGGGATACCTGCATGCAATCCGTACAAGCCAGACTTGTGAATATTCACATAGACCCTGCGGTCTTTCAGATCTTTGCCAAATGTTCCTGAGAATGTATCATTGATGTACTTCCATTTCAACTTGATGTCTTTGTCTACAAACAACTGGGTTTCTTCATAAATCGGCAAAATCATAGACACTTGCTCAACTGCATCTCCAGTTGCACTTCCGTCGGTGTCCTTTGACCTTGCTCTCTTGGAGGCCATTGAACCTGAACTGCTGAGAGACAGGCGAACACCTTCTATAGCTGGAGACATTCATGGCAAGCAATCCATCAGTTGAAAACCAAAGAAAACTTTAGGACTGACATGCAACATACTCGGGAGACTGATGGAAAGTATTGTGCAATTTTCATCAAGAGGCCAGGAGATTGACTGCCGAAACTGCACAAAAGAAAGTCCAGACTATCAGGAGGCTGGTTGGCTGCTGGAATTGTGTAATGCACAATCTAGGCTGACCTGCTGGGGGCTGAGATTGTGCAATGCACAATTTCAGTTAGCAAGGCATGTAGACCTATGGATTGTATTGCTCAATTTTCTGGGCTAGCAGAGCATTGCCTCTCAAAATTGCGCAGAGAAAGCCTGGAGGATAGTGTCTGGCTAGTTTTTCACATTTTCTGGGAGGAAGGTAGAGCCTTCCCTCTCAGAAATGCACAATGCTATCCGGGAAAGGCAAGGTCCGAGTCAATGTTGCCCAGGCTCGCCGACAGGCGACTAAAAACATATGAAGCTTCGAATGCATGGTAAAACTAAGCATAAGAAAGAGTGAATGATCATTCATGCAAACAACAAATGCAATTTTCAGAAAATGGGAAAACATGCATATGTGCTAAATGGGTCGCTGCATCAGCGACCATCGGTGCAAAAATAGTGTCATGCATGCAAGAGTACTGAGATGCAAATGAAAACTGAAATGGTACTTGTACAGGCTAACATGCATGCAAACGACAACAATCATTAATTGAAATCAAGAAGACAACACTCACACAAGCTAAAACACAAAAAGCGACAGAAATGTTGCAAATGACATGTAAAGTGGACTTACCCAGAAAAAAGTTTAGCTGAATGTGCCGATGACTCCTAGATGCGATGTGGGATGTCAGAGCTCCAAGATTGATGTGAATAATGAGCTCTGTAGCATCGAATAAATAAGTTTGAGGCTCATGATGCACATGCCACAAATCTGGGAAAAAGCAAGACTTGGAGGGCACTTTCTAAAACGATCTTTGCATGTAACCTCCAGCTGCTAAAAATAGATCCCTAAAATCTAGGGATGTTTTTTTCATGTCTATTTTTTCTCTTTTGGGAAAAGAAGCCCATGCATGTAAATTAGTTTTGCTCGGTCCTAGAAGGAATCGATCAACCTGAAGGCACATGCATCGGTCCGCAAGCCTGGGATGAAAATTTGTGCAGTTTCTAGGCTTAGCTAGGTTGGTTGTCCCTGAGGAATTGCACAATTTCTGGGGTCAGCATGTGACTGTCTCCCAGAATTGTGCAATTTCTGGGTTGAGGCCCAGTTCTGAGCCAGATTGCACAGTTCTCTATGGGAGGCTTCTCTAACTATTCTGTGCAATTCTGGACCCCAACAGGCTGCTCAACAAATTTGTGCAATTTCTTGAGGGAAGGTTGGTTCCCCTCCAGAATTGCACAATTTTCTGGGGGAGCTACTCAGCAAGCAAATAACCTAAGTTTGGGATGGCAACCTGTGAAGGGAGTGAAGCAAACTAACATGCACAAGCTGGCGAGCCACTGAAAATTAGTTGAAGCCTATGTACTTGCCACTGAAAATTAGCTGCTAAGGATGGTTGGTAGGGAGGCTCCAAAATGAAGCTAATCAAAATTTTGGAGGGTGGTTGTAGCCGCTACAACAAAACTCTTCTTGATTCCTGTAACTCTCCTTTATTTTCTTGCTTCTCTAGTCATGATATTTTTGTAAGCAACACATTGAGTAGCCTTATGACCAAAGTTATTGCATGAAAATCATTGTCGATTAAAGAAGAAGTTTCTGTGACCATAAAATATTTTGTTATTGTTCACCTTTTGGTCAGTTAGTTTATTGATGTTCACCCTAGGAGTAAAATGAGCATGATTTACCTGGGGAGTACCTTTAGGCTTTTGTTGAGGATTGACACATTGTTGACTAGTTTTTGTTGCATTAAGATAGCTTCTGGTGATGGTTAAAGACTTTTTTGGTTGTGATGTTTCTCTAGTGTATCCAAGACCGGTCTTTATAAGAGGAGAACAATGAACCTTGATGATTTCATCTAAGGCTTCCGATCCTTTAGCAAATCTAATATTCAAAGTTTTTGTCTTCTCAAGTTCCTTTCTTAGACTTACTACTTTGCACTCTAGTTTTTCATTGTGCTTTTCCCTTTCCATGAGTTGAGGTGTCAAAGTTTCTATGACTATTTTCTTTTCTTCCAAGCATATTTTGAGTTGAGTGATTTCTTCAAGAAAATATTCTTCTTCTAAGGCATCTATAAACTTATCATTTTCATAAGCCATGAGCAATTTAATATCTTGATCAGATTTACCTTCATCACTATTAGACAGGCCATCACTATCTTCATGAGTATAATACCTTCTTCTATTAACAAACTGTTTCCAATTACCTTTTGCAGAATTCTTTCCTTTATCATGGTTATCTTTATGAGGACATTTAGTAGCATAATGACCAACTCTACCACAAGAAAAACATTTGAACGGGAACTTACCTCTGAATCTTCCGAAATTGAGTTGAAGTTTCTTCACAAAGTTTACCTCATTTTCTTCTGATATATATCCTGATTCCTTGAGATCTTCCTTTTCTTTTCCCTTTGTAGAGGCTTTGAAAGTGGGTTCTTTGATTTGTGATGGACCTCCTTTCCTCATTTCAAAGGCAGTTAAAATTCCATGAAGTTGAACAATAGTAACAAATTGTAGATCTTGCTTCTCTTCAATGGCAGATACTTTTGACTCAAATTTAGAAGATAGAGATCTCCAAATTTTCGCTACTAAAGTATACTCCTTTATTTCTTCACCTAGATTCTTCATATGATTTACAATCTCATCTACTCGTAAAAAGTAACAAGAAATATTTTCATAACTATGCATCTTGAGAGTTTCATATTGAATTCTGAGAGTTTGGAGTTTACCACGTTTTACCTGGGACTCTCCTTGGTAGCTCTGAATGATTTTGTCCCATATTGCTTTTGTTGTGTTGAGCTGCATGACTTTGACGAATTCTGATTCTGATATACTTCCCAATAATGAATTGACGACTTTGGCATTGGTTTCATATGATTTCTTTTCTATTGGATCTGTGGGGACTGTTGTTGGATATTAGTATCCTCCTTCGACAATTTCCCAAACATCAGCTCCAAGTGACTGAAGATATGGTTTGGATCTTATCTTTCAATATGCTAAGTTATTTTCGTTGAAGATTGGTGGTCTGATAGATTCCATTCCATTTGATTTCTCATGTTGAGAGATCTTCTTTCAAGCGATCAAGGTTCTTCTGAAGGACATACTTTGATACCAATTTTTGGGAAAAATACTGGGGGGGTTGAATCAGTATTTTAACTTTCACAATAATAATTTTCTTTTTCAAACTGTATATGTGATTTTACAGAACCCAAACAATGTATGTCCATGACTATAATGAATTCCACCAGCGTATAGATAATAAGCTTGTAAAACAGTTAGTTCATTGTCTATTGAACTTAAATTTGGGTGTGATGCATTTACTAAGTAGAAAACAGATGTAGAAAGAACAAAATAAACCAACACACATAAGAAGCACACATGAACACCAAGATCTTTTAGGTGGAAACCCAATGTGGGAAAAAAACCACTGCTGTTGTCATCCTAGTCTTCAATATTCTTATTATTAAAACTTTTTACAATTTTTGTCCTGGTGCAGACTCTTTCTAGTACGCAAGAATCTACATGTTGAAGGCTACAACCTTCACTCATTTTCCAACTTCTACTAGAAGGGAGCTCCAATCCCCTAGCTCTTGTACTAGCTGATATGATTACCAGTATGTAGGCACCGACCTACAGAAGGCTACCACCTTCACTCTTTCTCTAGGGACCATGTTTCATAAATTTTTCAGACTGGATACTCCTGGTACTCATCAACACAATATGTAGGTCATGTTTCATCAAATTTTCATACTGGATCCATCAATCACCATTGCAATACAACCATCAAATATAACTGCATCTACCAATCATTGAAACCCATCAACTCTAAAGAAAAACATAATCAATTAATCTAAACAGTCAGATCACTGTCACCAGAACATAGAGCTAAACCCAAAACGCTGCATCAAAAACTAGAACCAATTGAAACCTCAAAAATCATATGTCAGAACATATATGCTTCTTCAATGAGGAAAACCTGCGTGTATACGCTACTTTATGTAACCCAACCTTTGTATGCCTCTAAAGATAGTGAATCATAAAAATTCTTAACCAAAAACTATACTAACCAAAGACATTACGAAGATCTATTGTCATATTACAAAGTTCTAAATAGATAGCAACAAAAGATCACCCTTCTTACTAAGTCAATCAGTCATCCAGACTCAATATCCTTATACAATCAGTTTAAATTCAGATCTAATGAAGACATCACTGACAAACAACAGTAAACAACAACGCTGATCAAATAGATCAGTCATTTATGAACAACAAGCCCCTCCTCTGCATAGCTACTTGGAAGTGCCAAATCTACGTGTATACACGCCTTCATCGAGGCGAACCTACGTATAGATATCAAAATAATGACTTATAACTTCGCAACTTTTCAAGACTTCGGATATATCCAGATCACAACATTTAAAGGATAAAACATGCATTAGCACTGATATCTAGCCTATACATTATCATATCATACAAGGATAAGTCATTTCAGGTCTCATGACCCTGATCCAACATTGTATCCAAGGGTGCACAAGATGATTCAGATCTATACCATAACCATAGCCCTTACAACACAAAATATACTTTAGATATAAGTACTCATTAAAAACCCTTTTTACTTTCACACTTAGCCATTTGATCTTCTCCTCCTTATATACTTAGAGCCTTTGTCAATACCATGCACCAAAACAACACTTAGAACCTATGGTATTCTTAGACGAGATCAAGTAATCGTTATTCCGCTCAATATTGTAGGCTAATACCATGGTATGGACCCTTGGTATTATTTAACCTTAATTTTCCATCCCATACACGCTTTTCCTTCTATGAGTGCATACATATACGTGCATTTTATTCTGTGTACCCGTGTGTATACGTGACTTGGATTAGGTTAAACAACATATACAACTTAAAACATTCTATTTCCTTAATTTATTGATTATGATGTGTAATGCTTTGTCCCATCATCCTGTTCTTCTGTGCCATTAATCTACTACCTCTGAATTGACCTGTTACAATACATCACTTTATCATTTCTGAACTGACTTGTGAATACATCTGGATGTAGGTTTTAACCCCGTACCAGCTTGATTTTTCATTATTTTCATTTCAATGTTACAATACATATTTATACATGCTGAAGCATCCAATACCATGGACCGAAAACCATCGCGTCCAAAACCATGTGCGAAAAATCATGCACAAAACCATAGGTAGGTCTGCCCAACCTAATATAGGGTCCAAAAACAAAATTTTCCAGGGCACTACCCCAAACCCCATAGAGTGGGGTTACCTGCACCCATCAAACCCCCTGTGACCCCGGTTAACTATGTCGGCTAGTCGTGGAAAGAATATAACACAACCCAACATTCTCCCACTTGTTGTTTTCTTTCCACAGGGGGCCACAAGAGAGCTTAGCCATTTATCTAGCCCTGCAACGCCCATTATTTCTCTACACCAAGAGAACTTCTCAGAGCTCATAGATTTTGTCAATGCATCTGCAGTATTCTTCAAAGTGTCCACCTTTACCAGCAACACCTTTTTTTCTTCTATCATATCCCTCACAAAGTGATACTGAACATCAATGTGCTTTGTCTTTGAATGATATGCAGGGTTCTTTGCCAAGAAAATTGCACTTTGGCTGTCACAGTCTATCCTTATAGCTCCCTGTACTAACCCCATACTTGAACACAATCTCTGCAACCAAACTGCTTCCTTGCTTGCATGAGTGGCTGCCATGTATTCTGCCTCTGTAGTTGATAGTGCCACTACATATTGTTTCTTACTCATCCAACTGACTACACCTCCAAATAGGTTAAACACATACCCACTTGTAGATCTTCTCTGATCCAGATCTCCAGCCTAGTCTGCATCAACAAAGCCAAAAATATCCAACACTCTGTCCAATCCTGGTCTTCCTTGGTAGCACAAACCATAATCACTAGTGCCACAGAAATACCTAAAAACCCGCTTCACTATTGTCCAATGCTCCTTTCCTAGTTTTAACATAAACCTACTCAATAGTCCCATTGCATGTGCAATGTCTGGTCTAGTACAAACCATTGCATACATCAAGCTACCGACTGCACTTGCATATGGAACACAGGACATGTCCTCTTCCTCTTCTTGTGTCTTGGGACACTGTTCAACAGATAACTTCACACCTACAGGAATAGGAACCTTCACTGGTTTACTATCCCGCATATTAAACCTCTGCAATATGGTCTTGATGTACTTCCTCTGGTTTAACCAAAGCTTCCTCATTGCCTGATCTCTTTTAATTTCCATGCCCAAAATATAGTTTTCAGCACCAAGATCTTTCATGTCGAATTTGGAGGACAATTGGGTCTTCAAATCCTTGATAATTTCTTTGTCATTTCCAACCAGCAACATATCATCCACATACAAGACTAGATAAATAACACGGTCACCAATTAATTTAAAATACACACAGTGATCTGCTTTGCTTCTGGTGAAGCCAAGTCCCCGTATAAATGTAGCAAATTTTTGATACCACATCCTTGGTGACTGTTTTAACCCATACAGAGACTTCTTTAACTTGCATACCAGTTCTTTCTTAACCTTCACCACAAAACCTTCAGGTTGCTTCATGTAGATCTCCTCTTCCAGATCCCCGTGAAGAAATGTTTTCTTCACATTCATCTATTCTACCTCATAATCAAAAGCAACAACAACAGATGACAATAATCTAATAGAAGCTACCTTGGCAACAGGATAAAAAATATCACCAAAATCAATTACCGACACCTGGGAATAAGCTTTTGCTACCAATCGAGCTTTGTATTTCTCCACCTTTCCTTATGCATTTGTCTTCTTCTTGAACACCCATTTGATGCCAATGGGTTTCCTTCCAGCCGGCAACTCCACCAGATCCCAAGCCTCATTTTTGTGCAAAGATGCCATTTCATCAACCATGGCCTCTTTCCAGAGTTTTCCATCCTCTGAAACTACCGTTCCTTCACAGTTCTGAGATGATCATCAGTAATAGATAAAGCAAAATTTGAATAGACAACAGATGGACTATACCTTTCCGATTGCCTTCTTTCTCGAACTGATCTTCTCACACCCAGAGTTTGTGGCTCTTCATATTCTGATTCCTCCTCTGCTGTAGAGTCTGATTCTTCCTCCTTAAGCTCAAACTCTATCTTCTCAGGTTCCTTTGGTTGGACTTCATGTTTAATAACATCTTTCACCTCTCTGAACACCACATCTCAGTTGTACACAACCTTCCTTGTTACTGGGTTCCAAAGCTTATAACCCTTTAAACCATCCTTATACCCAATAAAGATGCACTTTTCATATTTACTATCCAACTTGGTTCTTTTCTCCTTTGGAACATGTACATATGCATCACGTCTAAATACCCTCAGATGTGAAAGAGAGGGTTTCTTACTAGTCCATACCTCTTGTGGAGTCTTATCCTCCAATGTTGATGAAGGTGATCTGTTGACCAGGTAACATGCTTTCTCCACTGCCTCTGCCCAGAATTCCTGTCCTAACTCGGCACCACTGAGCATGCTTCTTGCCCTTTCCATCAACGTCTTGTTCATTCTTTTTCCAATTCCATTTTGCTGAGGTGTATATGGAGTAGTCTTCTACCGTGCTATACCACACTTCTTATTGAATTATTCAAATTCCTTACTGCAAAACTCTCCACCGTTATCTATCCTCAACACCTGTATCTTCTTCTCTATTTGGTTTTCCACCAGAGCCTTAAATTCTTTAAACCTGTTAAAGACTTTAGATTTATTCTTAAGGAAATATATCCATGTATTCCTTGAGAAGCCATCTATAAATGATACATAGTACACAGACTTACCCAATGATGGAACCTTCACAGGTCCAAACACATCACTGTGCACAAGCTCTAATATCTATTTCGCCCTCTTACCACTAAAGGGGAAACTCACCAGATTCTGCTTCCCATATACACAATTTTCACAGAAATCAAAATCCAGAGAGCTAATACTCATACCTTCTACCATACCTTTACCATGAATTATTTGAAGGCCCTTCTCTCCAATATGTCCAAGCCTTTGATGCCACAACATTGTCTTCTCTCCAGAGACCATTAGATTTTCTGCTCCACTTTTAGAAACCACAGAACTGTTGCAAACATCAATAATAGTGCTACCTTGCAGCTTGTACAGAGTTCCAATCCAAACTCCCCACATCAATACCAGTGCTCCCCGAACCATTTTGCAGGTATTCTTCTCGAACACTATTTTTACACCTGCATCATCCAGCTTGCTTACAGAAATCAGATTTCTGGCCAATGCAGGAATATGTAGAACACCCAGAAGTGTTCTAACCCTTCCACCTTGCAACTTCAATTTCACTTTTCCGCGACCAATGATTCTAGCCTCCCTGTCATCCCCCAAGAAGACATCACCACCATCATATTTCTCATACTCGTAGAACCACTCTCTATGGGGAGTGAAGTGAAAGGATGCACCTGAGTCAATCAACCATGCCTCATGATCTACATGTGTACTTGAGGAAACCATGTACACATCCCCACCTTCATATGAGGTGGTTTTCGCCTCTGCAGAAGGAGCATCATCAGATCCATTTCCTTTATCAGGAGCTTTAGATTTACAGTCCCTTTTGTAGTGCCCTTCCTTTCCGCATTTCTAGCACACCACCTTTACAGGTTTTCCTGGAGATTTAGATCTCCCTCTAGATTTAGATCTCCCACTCGATGACTTATTTTTGTTTCTGTTATGGGACCATCCTCATATAGACAAGGCATCACCATTCTGGCTCTCCATATTTTTCCATCTCATCTCCTCCATTAGCAAGGATGAGACTATTTCATCAAACTGCAAGGCAGTTACATTGCTACCTATTGCAATAACTAGACTATCCCATGAATCTGGTAGAGAACACAACAAACTGATGCACTTATCTTCATCTGAATTTTTAATATCAATAGATAGTAACTGACTTACTAGAGTATTAAATGCATTCAGATGTTCTGTCACTGAGTCTCCATCTTCCATTCTCAAGTTATACAACTTTTTTCGTAGGAATAGTTTATTCACCAAAAACTTAGATTGGTACAAAGTCCCTAACTTGTCACACAAAGCCTTCACTGTAGCTTCCCATGATACATTCAGAAATACTGAATCTGAGACACACAATCGTATTGTGCTCTTAGTCTTCCGATCCAACTTTTTCCATTCTTCATCGGACACTCCCGTTGGTTTAGTACCCAAATCTACCATGATCCACTGATCTTTATCCACCAACAGATCCTCCATCTTGAGTTTCCATAACTCAAAACTCTGACCATTAAATTTATCGATCTCTATCTTTCCACTGCTCGCCATCTTCTTTCACCACTAGAATTGATCCCACAAATCTCCCATTGAACAAGGTCTACCACAAGCCCAAGCAAAACCCCTCAGCAACAAAGGCGTCCCCTTGAAGCCAAAATAGCTTTGATACCAAATGTAGGTTTTAACCCCGTATAGAAATTACCTGCATACAAATTCTAAACCATAGAAAATAAATAATGTGAGAGCATAACACATAAGACACATATACATAGAGATTTTCCCCTGGATCCCAAAACCAGGACTACCAACTTAATTTTTCATTATTTTCATTTCAATGTTACAATACATATTTATACATGCCGAAGCATCCAATACCTTGGACCAAAAACCATCGCGTCCAAAACCATGTGCAAAAAATCATGCACAAAACCATATGTAGGTCCGCCCAACCTAATATAGGGTCCAAAAACAAAATTTTCTAGGGCGCTGCCCCGGACCCCATAGAGTGGGGTTACTTGCACCCCTCAAACCCCTTGTGACCCCTGGTTAACTATGTCAGCTAGTCGTGGAAAGAATATAACACAACCTAACACTGGTTATCATATATGTGAGTTTCCATCAAGGACAACACATGTACCATAATGCCAACACCTCCCTCCCTTTTCTATATGATGTTATCTCTTTTTCCTTTTGGCTTAAAAATAAGTACAAAAATGATTATGAATTGATTTCAATTCATATCCACAATTATATCAACAAATCATATCTCTAAATATCTAGATCCACATTTCTCTCATAAAATATAACTAATCCTCTCATTTCTCTAACTCTCCCAAATACTCTCGAGATATCTCATTAAGAGAAGATCTAAGTACATTAATCTTCACTTTAATAAGTTATATAAAATTATTCTAGAAACATAGGAAAATACATTAAATCAACTAATTTCACACATTTAGGGAACCAACTCACTTGGTAAATGAATGACCCCTATGTTAGTAAAAATAAATTTTGACTTGGAACTGGAATGCTCTTGCATCAGACTCCTAAGGTGTAAAAGATTCATGGTCTTCTGACCATGTGTTGATGAAGTAATTCTTTCCTCAATCCCAAACTTTGACTTGCAGTAAATAAGTTTCTCTATCATGTTGTTGCTATCCTATTATTGTTTCCTTGTTCCTCTCTAATTTTCAGATCTTATGTTGTAGTCTTCATCCTTCCATGAAGATGTAGTTTTGATCAGTTAACTGCAACCTATAGTCTGGTTTCCTTTTATTTGTAAATATCTCCATTCAATCACCTTCACCATCAACTTTCTTATCTTCTCAATCTATTTATCCAATCGATCCTCTTGTTGAATCTTGTTGTCATTTGTTGTCTACTACTAGCCACAATTTCCCATCCTTTATTCCTTTGTTCATTTTCTCCAACATATTTATATCTCGAATTCTGTTAAGATGAGAAAATTGCAATAAACAATTCAAACTCTTATACAAGGCTTCCTCTAAGATTTTTCCCCAATTGTCTCGTGTTGCGAGTTCTATCCTTGTTGTCCTGTAATTTTGCATTACTTATTCTAAGGTTCCTTGTGCTTCTTCTGCTGAAGTCTCTCCAAGCCAACTTCTTACTCCTTACACATCCTCAACTCCTTGAAAGCTTGTATCAATTATGCCAACAAATTCCACAAATGCTATATGCTTCATGATAGAATTATACAACTGCCTGTTCTTTCATTCATCACTTCCTACAAACACAAAACATTGGTCAGTTTTAAAAACATGAGACTTAAAAGTCTCTATGGATGCTTCTTGTATCTCCTCCTCATACATATTGGGAACATCAAACCATTTATCGAGTCCTCATATGCCTCCTTTACTTCAAGAATTTCTTCCTCTTTCTTTATAATGTCAGAATATTCAAATTCGACCAAAGCTTCATGACCATCCTCATCAATTTAATTACAAAAGGTAAATGTTTCCATCTTAGGCATCTCATCTAGAAACAAAAATCGCTCTATCTCAAGCTCTTCTTCCATGATTATATTCATCCATTGCTTATTTTGATTGTAATTACAAGATAATTCTTCCTTCCTTCCTTCTCCTATAACAACCTTGAATTCCTTCTCTCCATCTTCACCTGAAACACCTGAATCATGCACCAATCATAAAATTTAAAAACACAAGTCTCTATAGTATCATAGGGTGATCCTCAAAAGACTTATTTTCAACATTTTATTCATCCTCACCCTTCCAAGGATGATCCTTGCTCAGGTTCATTGTAGTAAACTTCCTCTTTACACTCAGTTACTCTGAGTTCTTCCTTCAGTTTGGAACATTTCCTATAGTGATGTTGACAAAGTAAAATTCAGAGAATTAGAATTGGTGGCGATGACTCTAATGGTATAAGAAATAAAGGACAATATTGTACCATCTCTAGCCAACATCAATCATGCTAAGGAAATGTATGAAGCCTTGTCAAATTTATTCACTATTTAGAACATTGGTCAAGTGGAAAGCTTAAAGAATGAACTAAAGACCGAAAAGATGACTAAATAAGATATAGTGGCCTCCTCCTTTTTGAGGATAGCAAGAATCATATATTATCTTTTGGCCATTGATGAAATTTTTCAAGTTGAAAAACTTGTGACCACTGCTCTATTAGGATTGCCCCCTACTTGGGGTGAATTTGTTGCAAGACTCAACAGTTGGAAGGAAGCTCACACTTTAGAAGAATTAAGGATCTCATTAGTTTCCAATCCTGAATAATTTTCAAATGCCTACACTTCTCATCACAAAGGGAACTTCAAGAAATCCAAACGACCAAAGAGGAAGGTAGACATGTATAAAGTAGAATGCTATCAATGTCATAAGAAGGGTCACTACAGGAGTGACTGTCTCGACAATCCAAGAAACAACAAGAGAGAAAGAGATAAAGCTAATGTTGCTGAAGAAGAAGACCTAAAGAAAGCCAAACCTGAAGAATCTAATATAAGGGACTTACACTATTAAGTCCATTGCTCTTAGTCTTAGATATTCTATTTTGTATTTTTGATGTTTAGAATTTATAGGTTTTAATATGTTTTTGGAAAATACATTTTATTTTGTTTTTATAAGTTTATAGCCATCCCTCAAGATTTGGAGGGAGCCCTCAACAACTCATAAAGATATGTATGTCATTTCCTTTCAGTTTTTGGTTTTTTGTACTTATTTAAGTTTTGATTATATTAAATACTAATCACCATTCTCCCTTTATTATCTTGATTAAGAAAAACATTGCTATATCCTCAAGGAAGTATGGAAGAGAGCCGCCCAAGATAAGGTTTGTCAAAAAACAAAGGTATGCCTTAACCTACAAAAAAATGATTTATTTATAATAAATTTGTATTCACTTGACAATCTATTACTAACATTGTTGTGAATATCCACATTGAATCATATTGATTCTTATCTTTGGGAGATTCATCACTTGATAAATCTACCCCACTCATATTCTTAACTGGATTTATAGAAACCTAAACAGGTTCTCTGAAAAATCCTAACCTAAGGGTATGCTAATGTGAATGTCTAAAACCCTAAACTTCTTATGATTATTGAGAAATTTTATTTGAAGAGTTTGTTGATGATGTCATGTTTAGATTTTGGTATGATCAGGGAACCTAACTTGTTAGGGTTGAATGATAAAGTCTAAATCTCGAACCTTTTAATTATTGGTAATTTTTGGTTTTCTATGTTCCTATATTGAAACCCTAACTCATTACGGTTTGGTGGAATGTGTAAGAAATACCTTTATAATGTCCTAGAAATGATTTCCTTGGTATGTGTGTGTTTGTCTGATCAAACACTAGTCCGATTAAGTTTGTTTCATGTTTCACTCTTATTGATCTTTTTGAAGTTGGGTTTGACTAACACATGATATGAAATGCCTATGCATGATGATGAAGTCCTAGATGTATCAGTTGACCTATTTGTCGGTATTCATGAATCCTAGGGTTTGGAACTAAGCCCTAGTCAAAGTTTGTCTCTCTAGGATGTTAGTATTTGTGAAATTATAGGGTTTTGGAGTTGAACCTTAGTAGAAGTAAAAATATCTGATGTATGATGACAATGTGATGATTTGAGATTTGTGTAAGATTGATGAAATTTGAGTTTTAGTTGGGATTGATGTTTGATTGAAAATATAGGATTTGTATAAAACCCTAGTGGAAAGTCCAACATATGAATTCTGAAAGTTGTTAGGTGCCTTGTAGATCTATATTTATTTGAATTGTTTCTAGGGTTTGCTATATGTTGTATTAGGGTATGTCACACCTTTTAAAAAAACATCGAAACCCTATATGGAATGAAATTTGTTATGAAGTAGTTTAGGGTTTATGACAAAGTCCCTAGATCAACGTAAACTTTGAAACGAGAACTAATATTGTTACTCGTTTCGTAGAGATAGCAAAAGATTGACCCGATTTTGAAAAGGGGCGATGCAAAACACACATATTTTTTTTAGAGCATAGTTTTTGGCACTTTAAATAACCAATATGATTACCCGTTTCATAGGGGTAGTAAAAACATGACACGATTTTGAAAAGTGGTGATGCAGAATACACTTCTTTTTTTGGGAGCATATTTTTGACACTTCAAATTTTCTTATGTATCAAATATAAATATTTGTTTTTAAATGTTAGTGATTTTCATGCTGATTTTGAAATGCTTTGATGCAACGTGTTGATACAGCATACCTTTTGTAACATCCCTAAGTAATTCAACGTAAATTAAACCGTTGAGAAATAGTTACGAATCAGTTATTAACTGATTCTTGATATGTGGGAAACTGAGTGAGGGGAGTGGATGAAAAGAATCCTTAACGTGTGATATGGGAGGTTCGTTGCTCACCTGTGTGGAGATGGGATGACTGGTAGCGAAAAAAGTGTAGACACCCAGTTTTACAGCATCGGTGAATTTAAGTTCTATGAAGATTCATGTATATGAATCGAAATTCGTTAGTTGGTTCTAGATTATCATTTGTCTTAGAACGAGATTAAAAATAGAGAGAGCCTGCGACAGAGGAAGGTCCCCTAAATTCTGAAGACAATACAAGAAGAGGCTTTCTATAGTTAGTTCTCTGTTATACTATCCAGATTTTGAAGATGATGGAAGCTGTGGGGACTTCCACGGTTTAGTAAGGGTGGAAGGGTTGGATTGTTCCAAGACCAATAGGTCGTTGGCATCACCTTCAGCCTCCAGAGGAGTTGCAGAACGATTTCATCGAACAGGGATGGATAAGACTCTGCCAGCGGTTCACTTCTTGATTTATAACATTTTCAACATGTTGAACCGACTATCAGTATATTTATGTGGCTCCTCTAAGTGGTGGCGCTGGAAACCTCCTAGCTTACGAGAGTCTCAGTCCAACAAAACTTGAGTTGGAATTTTAATTAGACAATCACGCCATCTTTATATTTCTCGACATGGACAACATAGTTCTGACAGGATGGAGGCAAGGAGGCTGCCATGAAAAGATAAGTATCTAGCTTGCTTTCTTGAAGAAAAACATATGTTTGTTTTATTTGGGTATCTTATTAAGTATTTCTTACCAAATATAGATAACATATGCATAATAGTATGCAGTAAAAGATAAAATATTTTACATGTTTCGTTGGTGAAGAAAACATGTTAATGCATGCGGTAAAAGATTAAATATTTTATATGTTTTCTTGGTGAAGGAAACATGTTAAGGCATGTAGTAAAAGATTAAATATTTTATATGTTTCTTGGTAAAGAAAATATGTTAATGCATGTAGTTAAAGATGGTTATTTTATATGTTTTCTTGGTAAAGAAAATATGTTAATGTATGCGGTAAAAGATTGAATATTTTATATGTTTTCTTGGCAAAGAAGGTATTTTAATGAATGCATATAAAAGAAATAGCAGTTAAGTTGGATTTTATTGAGAAGGGATATATGCTTTATTGCATTGGGACACTAGCTAATCTCTGTTGAGATTGCAACAAGATGATGGAGCTTAGTGAAAAGAGTTGCCTTCACTAAGTGGGCCCGCAGGCAAATTATGGCGCAAGTTCTATTTTTTTATCCCAGCAGGGATGATCACAGTATGAGTGATTACAGTATGGGTGATCACAGTATGAGTGACCACAGTATGAGTGATCAAAGTCTATTTTTAGACTGGATGTCAAAAATAGAAAATTCAAATATTATTGTCTCATAATAATATTTGGACTATAAACTTGATCTTATTCTCTTGGAGCACTTCAGTTTGAGCTACAGAGGTGGCACATGTAGCTGTCAGAAGGAAGTACACTTTTCTTATGAGTCAGTTGAGTTGTTGCATGCATGACTTCAGTTAGAACTCAATCAGTTGAGTTTGGTGGAGTTGATGGAGTTGTGTTCAGTTTGACTTGGTTAAACTAGTTGTAATTAGTCTAACTGCAAATAGACTAATGATGAGTTGTTAAACTAATTATTAACTCATCATGCAACTATAGAATACATCAGTTAACTCAGTTGCATGTCAGTGCATGTTCAGTTCAGTAGGGACAGGTGTTAGAGAATCAGATTGCTATCAGTTGTGACTATAGTTGTGCATCAGATCTTGCACAATCAAGGGATTGAGTATGCCAATGAGTTTGCTCATGTATTTGCCCAGTATTGTAGCCTATACTCACGTCTAACATAGTGTGAGTGATTCTTTGGAGGTGAAATACGAGTTTGGTAAACCATTCTCATTCAATTCTTGAGCAGGTATTGAGCAGTGGAGGCAGGCAAGCAGTGGAATAGATTTGGAGATCAGATCTGAGCTGTATTGTGTGTAACAGGTGGAGCTGGTACTGGATTGCTTGTGATAAGCATTGTACTTTGTAATGTTACATGTTCTCAATCATTAATATACAGATAGTGTGGGGTTTTTAGCGAGATGCTTTTCCCGGGTTACATACTGTGTTAATGTATGAATTCTCTTGATGTTTTATTGTTATTGATGCTGCTATATTGATGATCAACGTAGAGGAGCTTATGTATTGTGTATGTATTCCGCAATAGTACATGATCAGGATAATCTCCATTGAATATGTGTTAAATTATTCAAAATTTCTACAATCTCTAAGTTTCTTATGAAATGATTATGCATTACATGCATGATAGAAATAGCTAATGATGTGTTTCTAGGCACATAGATATACATTTCTATAGTTTCTTTTTGGAAAAAGAGTGCATACTTCATGTATGAAGATGAAGGCTTTTATGAGAGTTTTCTTGAAAATAAAAATAGAGGTTCTTTCCTTTAAAGACACACATGAATAGTGTTCATACAATAACCCGAATCCATACTTATTTCATGAAAATACTATGTGCATTGAAGTAAAAATAATTGTGTTAGGAAAAAAACACATGTTGCATGCACATAAGGGTAGCGATTGTGACTTTGGAAATATGAGTTTGTGTGTACATAGAGAAAGTGATCATGTTAACTTTCTTGAAAATAATAATCTCTTGAAGAGATTGTCTTGTTAGATGAGTTGTGTTGATTTCTTGATTTTGATGCATAAAGGGTAAGTAAACCTTGTTTTTGTATCTTGATTTGTATGCATAAAGATGGATATCTTTAATAATTTCTTGAAAGGGAAGCTTGAGAAACCCTCATATAGGAAGATAGAGAAATGAGGTTATAATGACTTCCTTTAAGAAAGAGGTATGTGGTTTGTTGTATGAAATGATGGTAGTATTCTAGTGAAGGGAATATGTGTTGCATACATTAAAGAAGGGTTAATATGATAAGCAATGGCATGAACAAGGAATAGTCATTGTGATATGGAGTTATGTTCTTTGTATGTTAGAGAGACTATGTTGAGTTCTCGAAAAATAACTATGTGAAAAGAACATATGTGCTTAAGCATAGAAATAACAGTTTATTACATGCATGAAGATATAACGAATGTGTTATACATGTTAGTAGAACTAATGAGTTAGAACTCTTAAAGAGAATTATGCATCAGTGTAAATAAACATTGTGGAGGTCAAACAATATTTACTTGGGTATATGTACTAGTTAAATAGTATGTCATGCTTGCTCATGCATATGAGTAGATGCTAAAAGATCTCTTTTAGAGGTTGATTATTGATTCATTAATATGGTATCTAATCTTGTTGCCAAAGCTTGTTGACGACAACATTGACAGGAAACGATGGCGGTTGGTGCCAAAGAAAAGTGATGTTAACATTGTGGCAGGAAAGTGATCAATGGTCCATGCAGATGAGTTCGAGTTGCAGGAATGTACATTGCTAGAACAATCATGCCACAAGGAATGTTGTATGTGGTGGTATGTAAGTAAAAGATTACATGAAAACTATATTAGCTTTTAGCTAGTTATGTGACAACTTAATGATAATTCGTTGTAATGATTTTATAACAATGGTTAAGGGATGGAATCCCTTATAAGCCATTGAGTGAGGGGTGATAACCCTCACGAACGTTTAATAATAAGATTAAACGTTTGCTGGTTTTCACCCTACAGGGTTTCCAGGGTATATTGGTGTTTAATGGTATGATTGCCCTTTTGTGTCAGTTTGATGATGATGAATCCTTGATGTTGATTGTTCTTTATTTGATGGCATAACCATAATGTCCAAGTAAGAGATTAATTAATACAGTTAAGGAAATCATGCAATGGATGCAAGGATTCATGAGACAGTTTATGTTATTACACTACCACGGTGGTGGTTAATGGTTATGCAACTTATTGTCTGTTATTGCAATTTACTTGATGTACTAATGAACATTATATCTAATGGTTAATGATGAATTGTGGAGTTGTGAATTGGATAATTACTTGTGGGTAATTTGTATAAAAAAAATTCTAACTCCCTGCTTTTACATGCGAGGTTACCAGGGTATGTGACATCTTTTTTTTAGAGGACTTATTTTTCACACTTTAAAATTTATTATGTCCAATTTTTTTTTGAAATTATGATTATTTAATGAATTTTCAAATTGTTTTATTTTTCTTTTTTTAAATGTTGATTACTTAAAAAAACATATATATATATATATATATATATATATATAAAGACAAAAAAAAATGTTAAAAAAAATTATCTCATAAATCATAAAAAAATTTGGAAAAAAAAAAAAATTAAAATTAAAAAATATACCTGTCTTCTCAAATTATTAAAAAAAATAAATAAAAATTTAAAAACATTTAAAGTTTATAAAGAAATATATATATATATCTATATATATATATATATATATATATATATATATATATATATATATATATATCTATTATTATTATTATTATTATTATTAAGCTTAATTTTTTTTTTAATTATTAAAAAATTAAAAAAATATATACTAACATTTTTTTTATAGAAAAAATTAAACAATTCTTTTTATTAAAAATTAAAAAATTAAAAAATAACGCCCGCCTAGCTGCCCATGGTGGCAAGGCCTTGGGCCGGCCCTCCGCCCAAGGTCGCAACACCACGAGTGGCTAGAAGGGCAGTATTTTTTTTTTTAAATAAATAAAAAAAACTTGTTAAACAATAAATTTCAAAGTTTTTTAATAATTTGTTTTTTTTTTTTTTTTTTAAATAAAAAAATTAAATTTGTTTTAAAAAAATTAATAATTTATAAAACTGTTTTTTAATAAAAAAATAAATTGTTTTAAAAAATTAAAATTTTAATAATTTTTTTTAATAAAAAAAAATTGTTTATCTATATATATATATATATATATATATATATATATATATATATAGTATAGAAATCTTCGGCAAAATCACATAACCAATATTTCGTCGACGCGTTTCGAACCAACCAGTGTGGTTCATCGTCAGGACAAGATGAAGAACTGATCTGGCGTAGCGAGAATAAATAGAGTGTGCAGAGATTCCAATAGCTAAATCCTAACGGCTAATTTTGACCAGGTCAAACCACTAAATTAGTTAGTTAATATTTCTCGAAGAAAGTAAAATAAGGTAAATTAAGGAAATTCAATTGTTAATTTAAGGAAAAGAATAATATTAATATTATCCCAAATATTAAGAAAAATTGATATTTTAATAATAATGGTCATATTATATAATAAATAATCTATAATCCCTTATTCTTCCAATATAACCTACAAGTAAAGATAACCCATTACTAAAATTATTAGAATTTATTCATCCTAGGTAATATATTGATAATTATTTAATGGTAAATTAGATCATGTCTTTTAGAATAAATCATAAATAATGTTTAAAATCCTTGGTCAAAAATCAAAAACAATATAAGATTATTAAATCATCTATATCTACTAATAGTTAATATTTCTAGAAATTAGTTACAATAGGTAAACCCTAATCTAGGGTTATTAATATTAAAAATAATAATAATCCTAATATTAATATTAATATTAATAATAATAATATTAATATTATCCTAAATATTAAGAAAATTAATATTATAATAATAATGGTCATACTATATAATAATTAAACTATAATCTATTATTATTCAAATATAACTTATAAGTAAAGATAACCCATTATTAATATTATTAGAATTTTATTTACCTTAGGTAATTTATTCATAATTATCTAAGGTAAGATATATCATGCTTTTTAGAATAAAACATATATAGTGTTTAAATTAATTGGTCATTAAAATGATAAGTTATATAAAAATAATTATAAACAATTTAGGTCTACTAATAATTAATATTTCTAGAAATTAGATCCATTATGTAACATCATAATCTAGGGTCAACGAAATATTGGTTATGTGATTTTGCCGAAGATTTCTATACAATGTTATGGATCACAGAAGTTTAAATTCCTATATATATATATATATTAAATAAAAATGTAAGCTTAACATTTTTTTATTTTTTATTTTTATTTTTATTTTTTTTAAATAAAAAATACATATTTCTTTATAAACTTTAAATGTTTTTTAATTTGAAAAGACATATTTTTAAAATTTTCATATTTTTTTGGTTTTTTTTTTTTAATAATTTGAGTTTATTTTCGCTTTTTTAATTTATTTTTAAATGTTTTTAATGTTAATTTTACTAAGTTTTTTATTTTTATTTTTTTATTTTTTTTTAATCTAGTTTTTATTTTTTATTTTTTTCCTAGTTTTTGTTAATGTATTTTTTAATTTTTCTATTTTTACTTAATTATATATATATATATATATTAATTTTGTTTTTTTTTCCAAATTGTTTTATGGTTTATGAGATAATTTTTTTTTAACATTTTTTTTGTCTTTTTTTTTGTATATATATTTTTAAAGTAATCAACATTTTAATCTTAATTTTAGCAATTTTTAATTTTTTTTGTTAATTTTCTATTTTTATTAAATCTAGTTTGTTTTTAATTTTATTTTTTTTTGTTTTTACATTTCTATGAATGTCTTTTAATTTTTTCTATTTTTACCTATTTAATTTTATAATTTATTTTAATGTTTTTTTTCTTTTTTCTTTTCCATATTTTAGTTTTTTTTTTTTTTTTTTTTTTTTTTTTTCCTTTTGCCAATTTTTTTTATGGTTTACAAGATAAATTTTTTGCCTTTTTTTTTAATATGTTTTTTTTACTATTTATTTGTTTATAATTTTTTTTTGCCTTTTTTTTTAATATGTCTTTTTTACTATTTATTTGTTTATAATTTTTAATTCTTATTTTACTTTTTTAATTCTTATAGGTTAATTTTGTTTCTTTTTTACATTTTTATGATTGATTTTTTTTTTTTTTATATGTTTGATTTTTTTTTTGTCTTTTTTTTATATATTTGAATTTTTTTGTTTTGTATTTTTATTTTATGTTTTGTTTTTAGTATATATTTTTAGGCCGATAGCCCTTTCTATGCATCGTCAACACTTTTACCCTACTCCGTTCGATCAAGTGAGACACTTTCAACCGTTGATTTGAAGTGTCATCTGGCAAGCATGCACTGTGCTTTCACTGCTTTTTCCAAATATCGGTTGAGTTGCCTTCTTTTCACCTCCTAGTTCTGCTATACATTGAATCTGGCCCTGTTATGCAAAAACTCTGATCATAGTGTTCTTCTGCGTCACTTCCCTGATCGCCTTTGCCGTCAATTACTTCGTGGGCCAACGACAAAACGAACATATCACCCTAGCGCAGGGGGCACAATTTGCAATGAAGGACGGGATCAGAAACATTCTGTCAAATCTTCGTCTCGCTGAATTGTTAAGCAATGTGTAAGTTTTCAGATAATTTCATATTACGGAGACCTGATTATTACTAAATTCATGACAAAACATATTTAATCATTTGTCATTGATCAACCGTGAACACCAATAATTGAGTTCTCGGTTGGGTACTATGGAAATGTATTTGTCAATATTTATCTTTTATATCGACTGGAGGTCAAGAATTTATGGACGACTCCAACAGTGTATATGCATGGTGGCCTTAATTACACTAGAATATCAAGCAGTCATCTCTTATTCATGGATAATATGTGCTACTAGATTTTATTAATCAATTTATCAGTATAGGAGTTTAAAATAAGAGAAACTGAGTATATGCTTGGTGGTCATAGAATTTTGCATGCAGCTAGGGCAATTCTATTTCCAGCGTATGGATCTCTTCACATCTAAATTGCTTGGCCTAGAATGTTTTGGTGAAGGTTCCTCCGTATAAAACCCCATTTGAATGGACTTGGAAAATTCTGCTTTGTTATTGCAATAAAATATGTTTTGTATAACTCAAAGACTATGCAAAAACAATTGTTTCTATCAAAAGTTTTAACATTCATAGACTGTAAAATAAGCAAGAGAATATAAAGCCTGGATCTCCACTCTGAATTTCAAAATAAATACTAAAATATATGAAGATATGCCCCAATTAAACTTAATTAACTAAGTTCAGTATAGGAGCAGGTGCCCAAAAAGTAGTGATATAATTCGAATTTAACAATATGATTAAAAATCATTTAAAATTTTAACAGATATTTATCGATGTCTGACAAGTTTGTGGCGCTGTCTGATTGTTGTATTTTTGGCCTTTTTGGATAAATAAATATTTTTAATTTCTTTAAATCAGAACCATACATTTATGGCTTTAGAAGTCTGTTCAGGTTTACCGCTGGAAAACCAGACTAAATACAGAACTTTAACTGTTTCAATATCCTAAAAGCAATAGTTCTGAGCAAAGTTAAAAATTTGATTTTAACTTTGGGCTGTATTGCCATTACTGAACAAAAGAAAATTTGTTGAACTTTGTCAGTTTTGGTATTTTGGTTGGAATTTCACAATATAATTTTTGGTTAAATTGTGATTTTTAGTTATTTAAAATATATTTTTGAATGTATTTAAATGTATAAATAAATTCACTGCTTTGAAAAATAGATGCATAAATAAATTGGGCACTTGGACTATGCAAACTACACAGCTAAAACTTGTGATTTCATTAAATCCATGTTAACTTATGATTTTTAGTTATTTAAAATGTATTTTTGAATACATTTAAATGCATAAATAGATTCAGTGCTTTGAAAAATAGATGCATAAGTAGATTGGGCACTTGGACTATACAGACTACACAGCTAAAACTTGTGATTCCGATAAATTACTGTGGTATTCCAGGTAATATTCACTGAGTTTTTTTTTGCCTGGTGAGACAGACAATTTTTTATAAAATTGTGATTATTAATAATTTAAAATGTGCATTAAAATGTATAAATAAATTCAACAACTTAAAAATCTCTGAGACATTCCCATTATGCAAACTACGGCTGAAACTTAATTTCAAAATTTCAAATAAAAATATGCACCCAAACCCAAAAAAGCCCAAAACTCAGAAAAATTAGACTACGCGTTTGTTCGGTAATCAGCATGTTTTTGTTGGTTTTTGTGATTATATTTCGTTAGATATACTCTTGACTATGATGTTCAAAATCATAGAAGATGGAGGCTACCTGAGTATCCCATGAGTGAGCTGCCAGTTATGGTGAACAATTTGTTCAAGAATTGACGGAAGAAAGTGGTAGGAAACAAAACTATGAAGCCAATCCACAAAATCAACAGCACCCACATTATGATATATAGAACGCATTGCAGTACGACTGTCAGAGTGCTCCTCGATGTGCCATGAGTTGTGGTAGCTGCTGGATTAATCAAGGGCTGCTCCAACGTTCTACTATAACTGTTCTCCATGGGCACTGCAATTGGATTCCAGTGTCACTCTACATTCTACTTCTTTGGATTAGAGAGGCCTTTAAGGAAAGTAGGGGTGGCAGAGATGAAATGCATGACATGGACTTCTAAAAGGACATAAATGTCTAACTTAATGGTATTGGTCCTGTGATTTTTGCTGGGATCTGATGAATTTATTCTGGTTTAACGGCCAGGATTATGGGATTGTACGGATGGCTGTCTGACCATTCGAAAAATTTGGATGTGTCCTCCGTTTCATCGCTTTTGTGTGGTTTCCAAGCATCCTGTAATAAAGGAGTATTATGACGATTAAAGGTTGAAAGCAGCACATAAAATATTATCATTAGAAAATAGAGGTATACTTATACACAGGTAGACACTAGATATCAAATTAAATAAAACATTTTCTGTATTCAAGTTTCTGTGATTCATAATGAATTAAACAGTTTTTTCATAGAAATCACTAAATATCAAACTAAATAAAACATTTCAATTTATTTTATATATATATATATATATATATAGTCTATATTTTAATAAACTACTATACATAAATAGACATCAAACTAAATAAACCATTTCAATTTCAATTATATATATATATTTATAAATATATATATATATCTATATCTATATCTATATATATATATATATATATATATATATATATATATATATATATATATATATATATATATATATATATATATATATATATAGATATATAGATATATATAAATTAATTAATTACTTATTAAATAAATTATTTTAAATTTTGATTTATATTTATCCTAAAAAAAACCACAAAATAACCCTAATTAACTATGATAAAAATATATTCCATCCTTATTTTCTCTTTTAGTCTTCTATCACGCATGATAGCTTAATGGATTTTTCTGATTATTAAGATATCTAATTTAAGATTAACACCCCCCTCATTGAAAACTGAGTTGACACTGGGAGCCTAGATGAACTCATCTCGACAAGCAAATCGGAGGGATCATTTTTTCCGGTGCAAGATAATAGCAGATAAAGCATAATATTTTTCGAACTAAACCGTCACACATCTTGCTCGAATTGAACAGTTCAAGCACGGAGTGACAGATATCTATTGATATTCACTTACTGCATATAGTTTGTAAATTTGTCTGATGGAAATTTTGATAAGATTTTTATAAAATTTTGCAAAGTTTTTTGGGATTTTCGTAAATTTAAATTACATATGTCAAACTTCAAGATTTTAGCTGCTTTGGAAGTTTTTGATGGCGTTGAATCTATTTTCACCATTAAAAACATGATTCAAACACCACACCTTTTTGAATTTTCTTTTGGCCAATCACTTTTGACAGTTCACACAATTACTCATTAGACCCGGCCTTAAATAATTAAGGTAGGTAGTTAAATATTTAATAATAATAATGATAAGTATATTAATGTTAATATTAATAATAATATTTATTAAATAATTAGGTTATTTAGTAAATATTTAATAATAATAATGATAATTATATTATTTTTTATAATGTCTTTTTGATAAATCACATTTCAAGTTGTTAATTTCTAACAAACTAATATGATTTATCTTCAAAATTAATTATATTAATAATAATAATAATAATAATTATTATAATATTAATATAATAAATACATAATAATATATTAAATTAATTAAATTAAATATTTTAAAATTTATAAATAAAGAGTTTAAATTAATATATTATGTATTTTAAAATATTATAAATTATAATTAATATATAAAAATATAATATATATATATATATATATATATATATATATAATGAGTTGTTTTTAAGGATCATTTAAAAAAAAATCTGATTTATTTTCCAATCTAATTTATCTAAAATTTAACGAGAATGCATTGAAATCACAAATTAAATTTAATAGTGAACTCAAAAAATAACAACATAAAACCATAAGATAATTATTCAATATAAAATAATATTAAAAATATATATAGTTTGGACCACCTGGAAAACTATGAATTCCCTTTCGCTATCTATCTTTCAAATGAGTATTTTCTTGCCATTGACTTTTTTGGTTGGCTTTCGAGCTTTGAACTTACTGGGATACACTAATATGCAAGTGAGGACTTTGACCAAAGGATAATGGAATATTTCATCAAATTGATCAAGAAAAAGCACGAAAAGGATATTAGTAAGGATAGCAGAAACGAAATAAGACATTCAATGTGTTCCTTGTAATATAGATATAAACAAAACATCTAAAGAAAAGTAATTGCGCAATGATCCAGTCCAAGAAAACAAGGTTTTCCACAAACCAATTAACTCTTCTAGAAAAATTCAACAATTCTAATTTAAAAATCCTATCGGCTTCTCTTTGTACCTTTTGGGACAATTGTTAGTTTAATTTATGTTTTGTTATTTTTTTTTAACTTTTTTTTGTTTTGTGTTTTTTCATTGTTTTAATTTTTTATTTTATTTTATGTTTTCATTATTTTTTGAAATTTTAATGTTTTTTCGGGGTCATGATAAAATATTTTACGCCATTATTTCGAAATGTTGAAATTTTACCCTTGAAAAGAAAAGTGTTATCCCAGCATCAACACTTTTCGTTTTGAGGGTGTTTTTTGCACAAAATTTACCATTGAAAAAAAAGTGTTATTCGAACATCAACACTTCGTTTTAAAGGTGTTTTTTGGACAATTTTTGCACAAAAAACTGGTTTTCACCACCATTTTTAAAACATGTTGAAAATTTACCCTAGAAAAAAAAAGGTGTTATTCCAGCATCAACACTTTTTGTTTTTAGCACTGTTTTTCATGATTTTACGGGGATTTTTGGCCAAAGTTCCCATTTTGAGTTTATCGTTCTCGTTTCAAAGTTTACATTGTTCTAGCAAGATGTTGAAGAATATGTCTCTTGTTTAAGTTTGGGTATATGATATATGTAAGGTTGAAATGCTTCCATGATTTTTAGATGGCTAACTTCATGCTTTTATAGATTTGGTCGTACTTTCTATATAAGTTGTGTAGGTACAAAATCCTCAATATGTTGAAGATGTTCATTGATGTGATAAGCATGGCAGGAATGATGATAACTTTGATGAAATAGTTTAAAGCCATGAAATATTCTCGGATGACAAAAAGAAGAAGTTAATATCCCTGAGTTAAGAGGAAGCCTGAATATAAGATATCTCCTTGAGATTAAGAGTGAATCTGGATAAAGAGATGCTCCCTGGTTGAGAGGGAGGGCATAACTTGGTTTTGATTGAAGAATGAATTTTTGAGGATATGTTGCTGCATTAGAAGTAGGAAAGGAAGGTGTATGATTGAGGAATCTTCTATCATATATTCATTTGATAGTCCTACTATGAAACATTGAGAAAAAACATCAATTTGTCTGGAAGACCCCAAAGGTTTGTATTTGATAATGTATATATGAAAGTATATTATTGATTGGGCTTTTGTTTGTACAGGTGAATCTCTCGAATATTTTTATAGCATGCTGGTTACCAATCGGTTTGATTGGGAGAGATTTTTCATCCTTGACATACTGGATCAAGGAGTGTTGAGGCTTTGTGAGTGAAGCATTTCCTAGGAGGACATCTGGCCGACACTTTGTGTTGATGTCTAGGTCCAAAAGTAGGGAGGTTGGCGTGGGTCATAGAGCTCTGAACATGGATACACACCTAGGTCCCTCGGTTGATGGTTAGAAAGTAACCTTGATGGTACCTAGAGAGGTTGAAAGCTTAAGTCTATCTTAGTCCCACTTATATAGATTGTCCAAGTCAAGAATCTAGTCCATGGCATTGTGGTGATTAAATTGTTGAGAGACCAATGGATAGATTGCCTTGGTCAAGAATCTAGTCCATGGCATTGCAGTGTCTAAAGTTCTTCATGGTTCATATAGTTGAGATCTTCATTGTACTTTTGTATGATGAATACTTCCCTAGTTAAGAGGGAGTGTTGGAAAATGTAACTGGGTTCAGTCTTCATTAAATCTATTTGAGTCACCTTGTAATGTACTTGTCAAAAGAATAAAGAAAATTATTATTATTATTATGACTTATTAAAGCATGGGTTTCATGCGTGGGTCATCATATTTTAGGTCAAAGTCTCCATTGAGGACTTATAGGATTTATTCTAAGTTAATAGAGTCATTATACTTTTAAAGAGACCTTTCTTGGGCTTTGGAATCATGTAAAAAAGGTTAAGTATTGAGTCAAATATGAATTATGTTTTTTCCACACCATGTCGGCCTTAAGATGATCAAGTCAGCCTCAAAGGAGGTTATGAGACCTCACCAAAGGGCTATAAATGAATGCATTCAAATTCCATTTGAAGCACTCTCTCTCACAAGCAAGTTCGATATCTCTTGAAGTCAGAAGAAGTGTGAAATAGAAGAAGGGGGAGAAGGAAGTGCAAGTTTGGTATAGGAGAAGGAGAAAGGGTAAATCTAACATTTGGTACAACTATCTCTCTCTCTCATGCCCTAGTTGGGAAGATCAAAGCTCTTTTTGATGTTGTAGCCAATTATCATATGATGTCATAGCCAGTTTTCGTGTTGATGCCGTAGCAAGTTGTCGTGTGATGTTGTCACCTCAAGAAGTTGTATTGGGCCAAGATCGAAAGGTTTTGAGTGAAGATCAAAGTCTTTCAAAGAATATTGAAGTCTCTAAGGCAAGGTGGAAGTTTCTAGGTCAAAGAAAGTGCTTCCACCGTTGCTACTGCTACTAGGTCAAGAAGGATCATTTGCGAGAAGGGAAGAATGTTGACTTGGTGTGGAGGAAAGTTTGTGTCAAGGCCAAGAGTCTTGGAATATATCCGGAAAACTATTGAAGGAAGAATTATTGGCTAGGTTTTCCCCTAGAGAGGGGTTTTTCCCTGGTTGTGAGCCTACATCTGTTGTCCATTGTTTTATGTGTTATTTCTTTGGTAATTTCTTGATGAACTAAAAGAAAGAAGATATAAAGTAACATAATAACAAATCAAGAAAATCACAAGTAATTATCAAGAATAAGAAAATATTTCTGCCTTTCTAATTTCCTAACAGTTTTTAAGGAGAATGAAGAATGAAAAATAAGTGATTGAGAGGAGACTGTGATGATATATGGAAAAAAATAAAAAAATGTTGCAAACTCATATGTTGATTTATTTCTTCTTTGCAGTTACTTAAAGTGTTTAGTTGTTACAAACTTGAAAACACGATATAAATTTTGTTATATTTTTCCTCTCTCTCTCTCTGTCTATCTCTTTCATATTACTGGTGCTATTGTTGGTTTTTTCCAATGCTTTTTGATGCAGGAGCATCCAACTAAAAGGCAACAGCTGGAATTGACTTCTTCTACTGAAGAGAAGAAGATATTTGTGAATTTTATTTCATTTTTGTTTTTATTTAAATTTAGGCTCACACAACCACTGTCATTTAAAATTAAAGAAACAGTAAATTAAGATTAGTTAAATACTAAGAATTTGTTTCAAGAAACTGTTAGGTAACTAGAATACAGTTTCTCAACTATGAGGAAACGCTGGAAAGGCATAAAAGCCAATCGAGATCCCCATTGTGATGGTCTGCCGTTTTTTAGGAGAAAGAGAAGAGTTATAAATTGCATTGAATATTTTGTGTTTACGTTAAAGCAATTTGAATACAGAATTCTTGTATAAGTAAAGTGATTCTTTTTTTGTGCATGAGTGATGAAATTGTAATTAAGATATGACTGTGAGACTTTGATAATTAGGCAAACTACAAAATCTTCAAGCGGAACAACATTAAAGACATTTCGTGAAGAATAGCATACTGGAACATAAACTACAGTTAAAGCAAACCCAACAAAGATCATACGCCTCACGAATGAAGATCATACCCCTGAGAAAACATCGAGGTTTGTAAATGGTCTACGAATGAAGATCCTAGACGAAATTAGTATTCTTTCCCCTAAGACTATAGAGGAGGCATATCAGAGTGCTTTGGAGGCAGAAGAGAAGATCACCAGGAAACATAATGCAAGAAGAGGACGTGGTTCTGGCAGAGGAAGAGGAAAGTCCTTTGGCAGAGGTAGGACTGCCAAGAGAAATGAAGAGGGCAATAGTTCGAAGACTTCAGGACTGACTGAGAGGGAAGGTAACACTAGAGGAGGAAGGCCATACCAATGGGGAAGAGGTAATGGAAGAGGCAGAGGAAATGCCTATCAGTGTTACAAGTGTCACAAGTGGGGACACAGGTCTTTTGAATGTCCTGAAAATGAACAAGTTGGATAGAGGGGAGCATATGTTGCTCAACCTGATGTAGTAGAGGCACCGCCACAAGAGGTGGAAAATATTCCTAAAATAGGAGAAGCCTTGGCGTTGAACAAGGTTCCAACTAAGGAAGTGACTAATCTCACACAGAGAAAAGCATTGTTCCAAACTGTTTGTAAATCACATGGAAAATGATGAAAATTAATTATAGACAGTGGAAGTACTGATAACCTGGTAGCTACTAAAATGGTGGAAAAATTGGGTTTGAAGAAGTTGAAGCACCCAAATCCATATAAGGTGTCTTGGTTGCAGAAATGACACCAACTACTAGTTGATGAACAATGCGAAGTGGAGTTTCATATTGGCAAGTACAAGGACAAGGTGACTTGCGATATTATGTCGATGGACGTGTGCCATCTTCTGCTAGGTAGACCATGGCAGTATGATAGGAAGGTCATCCATGATGGGGAAAAGAATTGTTACAAGTTTTTTAAGGATGGGATAAAGCATACGTTATTTCCCATGAAGGAAGAGGATACTGCAGAAACTAGTGGAACAAAAGCATTACTGATAGATGGGAAGGAGCTTTTGCGACAGATTGAGGATAATGAGGTAAACTATGCAGTTGTATGAAGGCCAAGAATAGTATTGATACATACTGAAATTACTGATTTGCCTGTAGAGATATAGGACATGCTGCAGGAGTTTAGTGATATTGTGGTAGATGATCTACAAGACAAATTGCCACCAAAGCGGAGCATTAGTCACCATATTGCTTTCATCCCGGGAGCCAGTTTGGAAAGCAAGGCTACTTACGGGATGAGTCTGAAAGATAATGAGGAAATCAGGAAGCAGGTGTAGGAGTTGTTGGATAAAGGGCTGATTCGGGAAAGTCTGAGTCCTTGTGTTGTTCCGACTATTTTAGCTCCCAAGAAAGGAGGTGAGTGGTGGATGTGCATTGATTCCCGGGCAATAAACAAGATTACTATTGAGTACAGGTTTCTTTTACCTCGAATGGATGATATGATGGCTTTTCTGAGTGGAGCAACATATTTATCAAAGATAGATTTGAAAAGCGACTATCACCAAATTAGGATTCGGGAAGGTGATGAGTGGAAGACAGCTTTCAAGACCAATGAAGGCTTATATGAATGGTTGGTCATGCCATTTGGACTGAGCAATGCCCCCAGTACATTCATGCGTTTGATGAACAAGATGCTGAAAGAATTCATTGGAAAATTTGTGATTGTATATCTGGATGATATACTTATATTCAATAAAATGAAAGAAGAGCATTTTTGACATGTCAGGTATGTATTAGAAAAATTGTAGCAAAATAGATTGCTGATAAATTTAAAAAAATGTTCTTTTTCCAAGAAAGAATTGATTTATTTGGGATTTGTGATTTCTGAGAATAAGTTAAAGATGGATCCGGAGAAGGTTGCAGCCATACTTAGCTGGAAATCTCCCAAGAGTTTGTTTGAGGTGAGAAGTTTTCATGGATTGGCGAGTTTCTATCAAAAATTTATTAAAACATTCAGTGGAATTTGTGCACCCATGGTGGACACCATTAAAAGGGAAAATCGTCCTTTTCAGTGGACAGAGTCGGCTGAAAGGAGTTTTCAGCTACTGAAAAAGAAGATCACTGAAAAACCAATTCTAAGATTACCAAACTTTAACAAACTTTTTCAAGTTCATTGTGATGCCAGTGGGACAGCCATTGGTGCAGTACTCATCCAAGAAGATAAGCTAGTAGCCTATTTCAGCAAGAAGTTAAATGAAAGTAGGCAGAAGTACATGTCTTATGACAAATAATTTTATGCAGTCGTCCAAGCACTGAAGCATTTTAGACATTATTTACTGGCTAATGAATTTGTCTTATTTTCAGACAATTCTGCATTACAGTGCATCATGCAGCAGCATAAGCTGAACCATAAACATGCGAAGTGGGTGGAGTATTTGCATAGTTTTACATTTGTTTTGAAACATATTAGCTGTCAAGCCAACAAAGTGGCAGATGCATTAAGTAGGAGGAATTTGATCCTTCAAGAAAGTACAATACAAGTATTAGGATTCAAACATCTTAAGGACCTGTATGAAATGGATGCAGATTTTAAGGAAGCCTATGAAGCATGCCAAAATCCACTGTTGAGGGATAATAGCCCATGGTTAGACTATAATATGTAGGAGGGGTTGTTGTTCAAGGGAGGACAGTTGTGTATTCCAGAATGTTCTATGAGAGAGAACTTGATCCAAGAAAAGCACAGTGGAGGTTTAGCCAGACATTTTGGCATAGACAAGACTTTGGATCAGTTGAGCCAGTTTTACTATTGGTCGAAGATGCGTAGATTTGTACAAAGGTTCGTGAATAGATGAAAAGTGTGTTAGCATGCAAAGGGACATCGCCAGTATGCAGGCTTGTATACACCCTTACCCATTTCGAACAGACCATGGGACTCAATCAGTTTTGACTTTGTCTTAGGTCTGTCGAAGTCACAATGGGGATTTGATTCTATCATGGTGGTGGTGGATCATTTCACCAAGATGGCACATTTCATTCCATGCAAAAAAACTAGTGATGCCACACATGTGGCACACTTGTTCTTCACAGAGATAGTCAGATTACATGGCTTGTCGAAGTTTATTATCTCAGACAGGGATGTAAACTTCACAGGTCATTTCTAGCGAACCTTATGGAAAAAGTTAGACACCAAACTGAACTTCAACTCAGCTTATCACCTGTAGACCGATGGGAAAACTGAAGTTGTGAACCAAAGTCTAGGAAATGTTCTAAGGAGTCTGGTTGGTGAAAATTCCAGACAGTAGGATCGTGTGCTTGCATAAGCAGAATTTGCTTATAACGATTCACCCAACAGAAGCATGGGCAGAAGCCCTTTCCAAATCCTATATGGAATGCATCCACGTGGATTATATGAATTACAGGATTTAGGTTAGTTGGAGCACAAGAGTGCTGATGGTGAGGATTTTGCAAAGGCAATCAACGATATACATGAACAAGTAAATTGAAGTTACAGGACAACAACCAAAATTGCAAGCAGAAAGCAGATTTGAAAAGGCGGGAGGTACAGTTCGAAGTAGGAGACCTAGTACTAGCACACTTACACAAGGAGAGGTTTCCAAAAGGTGAATACAGCAAATTAAAAATGAAAAAGATTGGGCCTTGCAGAATCCATCAAAATTTTTCTACGAACGCTTATGAGTTGCAGTTACCTCAAGGTATAAGAATCTTTCCCATTTTTAATGTGGAAGATCTGTACCCTTTGGTGGGCTCCAGTATTGTAGCAATAATGCTACAACTCCTGGAACTCCCTTCTTTAATTTTATCAACCCAGTAGTTCGTAACAAACTTGGAAGCGACAGTGCTGTATGCACAAGTACTAGCTCTTGCCGCAGCTGTCACTTGGTCAGCTGGCACAAGTCCGCTAGGAGCTTAAGCCAACTTCTATGAGCTCTTAGAAGAAGCTTTTTAATTGATGGATGAAAGCTAACTCGAAGGAAGCTAATCTAATTGCAAAAAGACACTGAAAGCCAAAAACAAATGCAAACCCTAGCAAACTCTAATTCTACCAACTAGTCCTACTGACGCAAAGGAGAGCATGCAAACTACGGAAAGAGATGCCATTACTTCTAAGAAGGTAAAATGCATGTGTCTAAGTTATCACTATCTGAAGAAAACACCTTTTTGTATTTTTGTTTAAGTTATTAGAATGATCATGCATGTGCTTTTAACTGGCTTTTCACTGTGCAGGGGTGGATCAAGGAGGAGGAATGCTTGGAAAAGGTTGGGAAGACTCGGAGAGGGTCTAAGGGATCCCTATCATCCTTTCAAAGAGTTTCACAAAGTCAGGATGCCATGCAACCGTGTTTATGAACTTCTACAGGAAGTCTGCAGGGGTTTCTACAGGAAGTTCTGTAATTCTTCTACAGGATGTTTCGTGATTGGGTTTTTGACTGATAGGTGAGTGGGAGAGAATGCATGAATGGGTAGGGAGGTAGGGTAGGGGCCTGGAATGACCCAATGACTGAGGGATGAGGTGATGAGAGGGTGTGGAAGTCTAGCTTGCATCAAATAAGGTTTAGGCAATGGAAAGGCAAGAAGGTAGGGTTACGTGGCAAAAGAGCAGATGGGAGATGAGGAAACAGACTTGGTGATGGAGGAGCTGATCTGGACGAGGCTCAGATGAACGAGGAGGTGATGAAGGTGCCCTGCATAGTGTTTACCTGATCAAACCAACTACGTCTTGCATACAATCAAAATATTAGATGATCTATCTAACAGTTTAATGAGATCAGTGAATAGCAACCTTATTCATGACAAGAATCACATACAGCATGTGAACAAAACATTATCAAAGAGATATAAATGCATGACTAACTCCTACCAATCCATACTAAACATAAAAAGCTACTTCAACCATCAAAAGCAACCTAAGTAACAAAGCACGAATTAAATCTAAAGAGCAGATTTTATTTTAAGAATGCAGCGAACACACATAAAGATAAACAAGGGAGGTACTGGGCGCTTGAGATGGGCCCAACCCCAAGAGCTACAGCCTCCCAAGAGAGATTTAGAGCTGGTGCAAAGCTGGATTTATCTTTATTAATCAAGAATGAAGAGCTACATCAAAACTGTCCACAAGGAGAGCTTGAGAATGAGCTGAAAGCAAAGCTAATCTATTGCCTACAAATCGAATTACAAAATGACTATAACAAGGCTATGAAATGACTAACTACTAGCTACTATCTACTGGCTAACTAGCTAACATCCATTGGCTACACTGGCTAACCCAAATGAGGCCCTAAGCCTTCTTATTTATACAATTTGAGGACCCAACAGTCCTCCTAAACTTTAGGGACTCGGCTGCCCAAAACTTGGAGTTAACAGCAGTCCTACTTGACTTGCTTGGCTGCCCTTGTGCTGATTGATTCGGTGGCCCTTGAACTCCGAGCTGATGGTGGAGAATTCGAGGTAAGGGCCCATAAATGAAGGGGACACCTTCCTACAAATCCTCTCCCTTGTCTTCCCACGAATTTGGCTGCCAAGTGCTCATTAAGACCTTCAATTTTGTCTTCAAATTGACCAAAAAGGCTACACAAAGCACCCATTAGACTTGTTGGCATAATGACTAACCAAATTCACTCTATTAACATAAATATAATCAAAAACATGCAATAAACTAATGAGAATGTTGGATTAAGTCAAATTAGGAGGTTGAATGAGCCCAAATAATTGTACATTTTTGGGGCTCATCATCACCCCCCTACTGAAAGTGTTGCTCATCCTCTGAGCAACCAATCTCTCTCCTCATCTTTGATGGCCCTGGTGGCTTCTTTGGCTAACATCTCGGCCGATTTCTCCTTTGGCTTCCCTCTTTTCAAACTTCCTGTAGAAACAGTTCGCTGGCTTCCTGTAGAAACAGTCCTCTGTCTTCCTGTAGAAACAGTCTGCTAACTTCCTGTAGAACCAATTTTCTCTGATTTTGCTTGCTTGGCTGGGGGTGCCTTCTCCTTGAACTGTGCTGTGGCTATTGTAGACTCAAGCCTGTAATATCCCATCCTGGGGTAAAGCACAAACCATTTCGGGATAGAGCACATAGACACGATCAAACTACTCAAGAATCTGTTAAGCGGGGAACGATAAAACCTCATCTGCTGCAATTTCAAACCATCAACAGCCCATACTGTCACTCCTCGGCCCTATTTGCAAGACTGTCAGCTTCAGTGTTTTCTTCTCTGTAGATATGAAACCATGCTTCTTTGCTTTGGTTCTTCCCACTGCCTGCTGCTTTTCCTAGTGAATTCTCAGCCTCGTTATGAGTGTGCAAGTATATGCAATCAGATGGAAGAAATGGTGGCCTTGGCATTTCCTAAAACCTGCAACATGAGGGTACTCGCATGTTTTGTAACAAGGAAGTTGGTTAAATTCACAAGATAAGCCATGGTCATGTTTCCAAGCAACAGGAATATGATAAAGGTGTTTTCTCTGGCTTTTTCAATAACAATAGCTAATACATTACCCTCCACAAAAAGAGTAACAGGAAGCAATAACAACGCAGCAATTGGTGCCATGTACATGAGCAAATTCATAGAGTGAAGCTTCTCTGCCTCAGAGGTAAGCAGGAGCCCCTGAACAACTGATTTCAATGCTCTGGCAGTAGTTGATCCTAGGCAAACCGAAAAGACAAAAAGGTGGAATAATGGCTCACTGTTGCTTGCAATAACAATGCCAAATACCACAGGCACCAAGGCCATATAAACCACAGAAGACTCCCTCTTACATGTTATTATAAATGCAAAATATTGCTGTGAAGAAGGGAGTTGTTGCCCCAATAGCTTGATTGAAGGAGACTGGCAAATAGCGCAGAGAAATATTGCCACAAACAGTCGAGAAGGAGAAAATGAAGCTCAGTGCCAATATCTCAAGAAACTGTCTCCTAGATACGATGAACTGCATTGGTACAATCTCTAACCATGAAATTGCCAGAAATCCATAAAATGACAGGCACACATGTGCAACATTGTGAGGAATATTGGGTATCTGCATCCAAAAAACTAAGTAGGCATTTGTTAAGCAATAGCACACCAATATTGGAAGAGTACCAAGCTGCAATAATGAGAGCTGTTGTAATAGTCTGGGACACGGGAAATGCACCATATTTTCCTTCTCCTGTTGGAGTTGGAGGTATGTCAATAACTTCTTGTTCAAGCTTTGGATTACTGCCCCGCCTCGTCCATGTTTGTGTTTCGGCCATAGCTGAAGAGGGCTTGAAAAATCAGATCTGATCAATATTCGGAGGACCCACCTCTGCACGATCTTGGTATGCTGGAGAATTTTGAACAGGCCAAACAATCAGCGAAGGATGATAGGTTAATCATTTTGAGGAAGCAGAGGATGTATACTTCAGTTGAACACGATGCAAGTGCAAGTTAACAACAGTCTATGAGTTTCGGCTGAGCGCTCATTAATTCTGCGTGATTTTTGGTGGAGTGAGGTGGCAAAAACGTGTGCTGGCCCATATGAACTACTGTGCTATCATGAACTGCATGTCTTCTTCTATTTTTTAATCAATTGATGCCCTGTGCACTGAAGTTCAACAAATCTTCCATTGCCTGTGTTTCTCAACTTCCACGTGAATGACTATCCACGCATGCTGCGTGATTTTCTCGTGAGTGCTAGAGAACTGGATATCTTGCTACATTCATGGCTTAATTTCACCATTCCATTCGTTCATGCAATGCTTAGACTAGATTCATGCAATAGATGAACAAGGTTTAGTCACGTACCTGAAGTCAAACGGTTGCTTGTGAAGCTTTTTGCTGCTGCATGCTCTGATTCTGCTGCTGCATGCTTGGATCCTTTGATTGCATGAGGGCTTGGCTGATGATTTTTGATTTCTTTTCCTTGTGCAGGTGTCCTCTGGCCGGATCTGAGCTGCATGCAATTGTTTCCACGTTCAGATCTACACCTTCAAGCTGCTGCTGCTGCATGGTCACAAAACCAGAACTTGTTTTCGCCATTGCTCTCAAACGGTAAACCGGATTGATCTGAAACTTGGTGAGCATGTTCCTATCATCATTATGCATCTCCCATAGCAAAATCGTGATCAATGGATACACGGATTTCGAGAAAAATGGAAAATGGCTGAAGATTTTAGAGATCGATTTCTCGGAAACCGTGCATCGGAATCAGCTGAAACTGCTTGGGTAGGTTACCATCACTCACAGGCATATCCCCATGAAACAAGTTTTGAAACGGATGCACGGATATGGAGAAAATGCAAAAATGGTTGATGGTGATGGGGGCTGATTTCTTGGAAACCGTGCACCGGAATTGCATGAAACTGCTCAGGCATGTTGTCATCAACCTTGTACAATTCCCCATAAAACAGTTTGTCAAATGGATGCATGGTTCTCAAGTTATGGCAAAAACAAATTTTGTTCTATGTCTTTTTGCTTCAAGGCTTTTTGCAAGTGGTTGCATGGAAGGAAAAACTGAGCTTGGGCTGTGATGCAGGTATGGAGATGATGGAGGAGGAGTTGGAAGATTGCATGAGGACTTCTGAACCCTCGAGGAAGCTACCATGTTCGCCAAACCACTTTTTGAAATCCATGTCTAGTTTCCCACAATTTCTACAGGAAGTTCCTGTAGAAGCACAATGAGAAGCACAATGAGGTGGAAAAAATGATGGAGAAAGGCAAGGGATGGACACACAAGTGCTTGTAGGCCTAATCAACAGATTCCCACCATCAGATTCCATTTTAAACTTGAATTTGGTTCATCCAAAGGTTCTACAGGATGTTTCCTGTAGAAATACAGAGCTTCCTGTAGAAGGCACAAGAAAATTCCTTTGACCTTGATTTGAGTGCTCCTCCTGTCATGAAACGTCCTTCTTGCAACCTGCAATTAGCCAATGGAGATTAGTTTTATTTTTCTCTTCTTTTTCTCTTTTTTTTTTGAAAAACAACTAGGGCGCCTCATGGAGGTTTTCACCCTAATTGCCTGCCCTGGGCGCCTCCAAGGAAGGTTTTCACACAGGGATCTTATTCCATTTTTATTTTCTTTTCTTTCCAACCCATTGACCGCCTCATGGAGGTTTTCAATCAATGAGCCAATCTAAGGTGCCTCCAAGGAGGTTTTCACCTTAGATTTTTATTTTCTTCTTATTTTCATTTTTTCTTTTTTTTTTCTTTTTTTTTTCTACCCTACCCTACTTGAAAAACAAAATCATTTTCAAGTATAAGAATACTTCCAATGGAGCCATGTGCACATCGAGATTAGAGACAAAATGATGTGAAGGCTCAAAATGCATGCTTTGACAGGTATCCGGATCTCAGAGACCAAATGATCTGGCTTTGAAGGGATCAAACATAACTGAGGAAGAAAGTACCGCTGCAACTTAGTGACCTTCTGAAACCATATCTCAATATAGCTTTGATATCCTTGGTCGTCTTGCTGATTTGGATCATTCTTCATGTCACCTTCTATCATGACCTCCCGATCTTCCTCTTTTTGTTGATCTTTCTCTTGAGTACATGGAGGATTTGATGATAACCATGAGGGAACTCTCTCGATCTCTGATTTAGATCTCTTCTCTTCATCAAGTGCAGCCCATGGTTCTTTGATCTCCTCTTTGGAACCTTCTTTTTCCTTTGGTCCTTCAATGTTGTCAATAGATTCTCTCTTTTGCAACACTCTTCTTGAGCTTTGGTGAACATCATTGAGCTCAAAAGGAGTCATTTGCACATGTTGTGCCTCAGCTTTGCAATTGGGTTGAGCTACTCCATTGTATGGCTTTGGAAATGGTACGGGTAGTTGAGTGGAGGTGTGAAATTGAGATGGAGATGGATGGCATTGTGGTTGGGTAGGCATTTGGGGTTGCCTTGGTGGAGGAGGAGGCGATGGTTGTGGATGAGCAGGTGGTGGAGGAAAATGAGCGGGATGAGAGTTGTACTGGGGCCTCCACTCCTGATAAGGTGCATTCCACTGAGGCTGTGGCTGAGCATAAGAGTGAAATGAATGAGCAACTGGTTGGGCATAATATGGATCTGTGAAGGAACAAGGAGGAGGTGTGAACCAGGAAGGATGAGCAGGGGGACCCCAAGAAGGCATGAAAGTGGCTTGGTAGGGGTCATAATAGGTCTCAGGTGTCCCTTGCAGTTCCTGCTGGTAAGATTTAGGTCCAGGCGGCTTCCTTTGGTTCATATGATAGAGTGATTCAGTGGCTCCTTTGGCTCTCTGGTATGCAGCTTTGAGTCCAGGCAAGGAAGGCCATTGATTCGTAGGATGGTATTCTTCACAGACAAAACACACTTCTAGAGAGTGCATTGGACATTCGTTCCTAGGATGCTTTCTAGTGCACCTAGGACAAAAAATGGCCAAAGCCCTCTTGGCTTCTTCTTGCTTCTTTTGGATCCGCAAGGTATCCAGTTGCATGGCAAGAAACTGCCTCATATCACTCTTGAAATCTTCGATTTGAGTTGCAAACTCATTCTTGGACAAGGTATTTCTCCCAACATTTCTACTTGTAGCCATTTTCTCCAGAGGAATGTTTTCTTCTTCTTCTCCCCTAGAGGTTCTTTAAATATGCCTTGATGTCCATCCAGGGGTTCTTCTTAGTCACAGCCATCGAAGAAGAGAGAAGGTTGGCTGTGTAAGGCAATGGGGGTGTTGTGCAATCATTTTTCTGAGCTATCTCTACTCCTACAAGGCATGAAAAGAAATCTTTTTGGTTGATTTTTGTATTTTTCTTCTTGTACCTGCAAAACTAAAATAGATTGAACTGCAACTAACTATCTTGCTGAAATAAAAATGCGGAATTGAAATGAAAGCATGAAAGGACTAATCTATTTTGCACAAATCAAATTGCAGGAATGAAATGCTAGGCTACGCTTGCGGAATTGAAATGCTAATCTACGCTTGCAAAAATGAAATTGCGGAATGGAAATGCTAATCTATGAAAGCGGGAAATTCTAATCTACTTTTGCAAAAAGGAAATTGCATAATGGAAATGAAATAAACTACTTAGTAGAAGGTTGTAGTGGAAAATAGAAGAAAAGCAACAATCACTAATACTCTGACGCTTCCCCGGCAGCGGCGCCAAAAAGATGGTGGGCTCCAGTATTGTAGCAATAATGCTACAACTCTTGGAACTCCCTTCTTTAATTTTATCAATCCGGTAGTTCGTAACAAACTTGGAAGCGACGGTGCTGTATGCACAAGTACTAGCTCTTGCCGCAGCTGTCACTTGGTCAGCTGGCACAAATCCGCTAGGAGCTTAAGCCAACTTCTATGAGCTCTTAGAAGAAGCTTTTTAATTGATGGATGAAAGCTAACTCGAAGGAAGCTAATCTAATTGCAAAAAGAAACTGAAAGCCAAAAACAAACGCAAACCCTAATTCTACCAACTAGTCCTACTAACGCAAAGGAGAGCATGCAAACTACGGAAAGAGATGCCATTACTTCTAAGAAGGTAAAATGCATGTGTCTAAGTTATCACTATCTGAAGAAAACACCTTTTTGTATTTTTGTTTAAGTTATTAGAATGATCATGCATGTGCTTTTAACTGGCTTTTCACTGTGCAGGGGTGGATCAAGGAGGAGGAATGCTTGGAAAAGGTTGGGAAGACTCAGAGAGGGTCTAAGGGATCCCTATCATCCTTTCAGAGAGTTTCACAAAGTTAGGATGCCATGCAACCGTGTTTATGAACTTCTACAGGAAGTCTGCAGGGGTTTCTACAGGAAGTTCTGTAATTCTTCTACAGGATGTTTCGTGATTGGGTTTTTGACTGATAGGTGAGTGGGAGAGAATGCATGAATAGGTAGGGAGGTAGGGTAGGGGCCTGGAATGACCCAATGACTGAGGGATGAGGTGATGAGAGGGTGTGGAAGTCTAGCTTGCATCAAAGAAGGTTTAGGCAATGGAAAGGCAAGAAGGTAGGGTTACGTGGCAAAAGAGAAGATGGGAGATGAGGAAACAGACTTGGTGATGGAGGAGCTGATCTGGACGAGGCTCAGATGAACGAGGAGGTGATGAAGGTGCCCTGCATAGTGTTTACCTGATCAAACCAACTACGGCTTGCATACAATCAAAATATTAGATGATCTATCTAACAGTTTAATGAGATCAGTGAACAGCAACCTTATTCATGACAAGAATCACGTACAGCATGTGAACAAAACATTATCAAAGAGATATAAATGCATGAATAACTCCTACCAATCCATACTAAACATAAAAGGCTACTTCAACCATCAAAAGCAACCTAAGTAACAAAGCACGAATTAAATCTAAAGAGCAGATTTTATTTTAAGAATGCAGCGAACACACATAAAGATAAACAAGGGAGGTACTGGGCGCTTGAGATGGGCCCAACCCCAAGAGCTACAGCCTCCCAAGAGAGATTTAGAGCTGGTGCGAAGCTGGATTCATCTTTATTAATCAAGAATGAAGAGTTACATCAAAACTGTCCACAAGGAGAGCTTGAGAATGAGCTGAAAGCAAAGCTAATCTATTGCCTACAAATCGAATTACAAAATGACTATAACAAGGCTATGAAATGACTAACTACTAGCTACTATCTACTGGCTAACTAGCTAACATCCATTGGCTACACTGGCTAACCCAAATGAGGCCCTAAGCCTTCTTATTTATACAATTTGAGGACCCAACAGTCCTCCTAAACTTTAGGGACTCGGCTGCCCAAAACTTGGAGTTAACAGCAGTCCTACTTGACTTGCTTGGCTGCCCTTGTGCTGATTGATTCGGTGGCCCTTGAACTCTGAGATGATGGTGGAGAATTCGAGGTAAGGGCCCATAAATGAAGGGGACACCTTCCTACAAATCCTCTCCCTTGTCTTCCCACGAATTTGGCTGCCAAGTGCTCATTAAGACCTTCAATTTTGTCTTCAAATTGACCAAAAAGGCTACACAAAGCACCCATTAGACTTGTTGGCATAATGACTAACCAAATTCACTCTATTAACATAAATATAATCAAAAACATGCAATAAACTAATGAGAAAGGTGGATTAAGTCAAATTAGGAGGTTGAATGAGCCCAAATAATTGTACATTTTTGGGGCTCATCACCCTTACATTACTATTAATGAAGAAGATAGTTCAGAGAGATGAACACGAGACACCCAAAATAAGGAAGAATCGTGGATTAAACAAATGCCTCCAGCAAAGCCTTTAGAGATTGAACAGATCCTAGACACACAGGTGGCCAGACAGACTCGAAAGAAGGAATATTTACAGTAACTGGTCAAATGGAAGAACCATAATATTGAGGATAGTTCTTGGTTGGATGTTGGCCAGATTCAAAGCGTTGGGTACTCTATTGAAGAGCTCATGGAAAGGAGCCATGAGTTTAATTTTCCTTGGGAGCCTGATGCAGGAGCATCCAACTGAAAGGCCACAGCTAGAATTGACTTCTTCTGCTGAAGAGAAGAAGAGATTTGTGAATTTTATTTCATTTTTTTTTATTTATATTTGGGCTCACACAACCATTGTCATTTAAAATTAAAGGAACAGTAAATTAGGATTAGTTAAATACTAAGAATTTGTTTCAAGAAACTGTTAGGTAACTAGAAGATAGTTTCTCAACTGTGAGGAAATGTTGGCATGGCATAAAAGCCAAACCAGATCCCCAATGTGAGGGTCTCTCATTTTTTAGGAGAAAGAGAAGAGTTATAAATTGCATTGAATATTTTGTGTGTACGTGAAAGAAATTTAAATACAGACTTCTTGTATAAGTAAACTGATTCTTTTTATGTGCATGAGTGATGAAATGGTAATTAAGATATGACTTTGAGACATTGATAATTAGGAAAACTACAGAATCTCCAAGCGGAACAACATTAAAGAAATTTCGTGAAGAATAGCGTACTGGAACAAAAACTATAGTTAAAGCAAACCCAACAAAGATCATACGCTTCGAATTTAAATCACAGATACATTTACAAATAATATTCAAGCATTGTCCTGTGCAATTTGTTTCTATTTCTTTAAACATTCTAATACATGTACTAAATCAAATAGCAAAGAACATTGATAACCCAAAAGAAAACCATCGAACCTCCAAGAGTTTAAATTTACATACAATAGCTAGTTCGGCAGCGAGGGTTTGTACCCTACCTTTTGAAGACATATAGACCATGACCGAAACCCCCATGGTTTTCCTACTTTGCATAGTTAAAACAACAGGTCAGTTACGGAAGGGTCCTAACCTATTCCAAGTCACAAAACACCAAGGATGAGGCAGTGGAATAGAGTTTTCCCAGGTCCGAGACCTGCACATAACAACCAATAACCAAAAAAAGCTTTTAGAAACAAGGTTGACTAGTTGAAATGAAGTGACAGAGAATAGCAGAAGGAGGGAAGAACCAATAACTTACCTGAAGAAGTCTGACCCCGAGTTAGAGGACGAGGAACCAATGCCATAACAAGAGGGTTTCAACCTAGTAAAAGAAATCAACGGATTTTACCTACTCACCAAGGAGCCTAACGGTCAGAAACACGAAAATAAGGTTTAGCAGTGGAAACTAGAACAAGAAATTACCTGTGCGAAGTTTGCTGACCCGCCCTTGGAAATGGTAAGAAGAAAACCCTATTGATACATAGGACCAGGATCAAGAAAAAGCCAAAATCAATAACCACAAAGAACATAATACGATGGAGTATAAACCAGGCAACCGAAGTAATAAAATTGCAGTGTTATCAATCAAATTGATACCTAAACAAACCAATAGAGATTCTACAAGCAAATATCGAGATATCGCATACACACAGTCAAAGGACCGAACTAAACAAACAGGTAGCCACAGGGTTGAAGATCCCTGCTCAGTTTTCCCCTCTCGATAATTGTGATGAAAAATGAAAATGAAAAAGTGTAAACCCTAAACCCTTAATAAATTCAACTCAGTTGTGAAGGCCAACCACGGTTACAGAACCAAGGCCCGGTACAAGGCGTAGGGTAAAATTAATTGTAATAAAGAATTTCAATTAATAGCCATTACCATAAACAACAAATATATGTGGGAGTTAAGTCACATACTTAACACTTCTTCCTCGAAGTTCGCCATCACTTTTCCTCATGGTACTTTAAGGAGGTTAACACCATGCAATTTTTTTTTCCCTCTATTTCCTTTAGGCCTAGACATTCCTCAAAGAGGTTTTCAATTAGATACTTATTTCGTATTCCTCAAGTATGTTTTCATCATGGGAATTTTTTTTTTTTTTTAATTCTTTTTCTCTTTTTCGTCTTGAGAGGTTACATATTTCTTGCACTAGAGACAATAATTGACTTCATTTTCTTCAATTGTCATATTCCTCATGATTTTATTGGATCTATGCTTGTCCTATGGAACCAATTTCCCATTCTTGTACTTATTGAACCTTTGGTGCTTTACCCTCTTCATACAACTCTTTTAATTAATTGCCTTATTGACCCTTAGAAATATCCACAAAGCTAATAATTGTCCTACAATGCATAGTGACATAATGTAAGAAGAGAGATACGATGAATCTCTTTTTTTAATAAAAATAAAAATTCTCATAAAAAATGCACATGAAGCAAATTTGAAAATTATTCATGAATAGTTTTCATTTACACATGATGAGGAGTGGTAGTTGGCATAGACTACCAATATTGTTTCAAGGATAACTTTCTCATAGATATAAGATTGAAGCGATTCAAAATATATATGGAAGTGTGTTTCAAGGGAAATGTCTAATATAAATAGTTTTTTAAGGTGCATACCTTTGGTATTTCAGATATGCTAATAAATATCCTATGTATGAGAGTTGTTTACATTTTCTAGTTTTGACAAATAATTGCATTTTTAAGCATAAATTTTCTCATTTGATACTGTATTACCATGATTCCAATGGTAAAAAATGTATATTAACATGCATATTTCCACTACAAACATATTTTAATAATTTCTTGAATTGATATGCAAGATATTCCCAGAAACGACCAACGTGCAAGCCTAACAATGTAATTTTTCAGACAACCAAACACTCTTTTGGGTGTAAATTCCTCATAAGATGTCAAAATGGAGTGATTTCAATTGCATTGGAAACTATATTTAGAGACATATATTTAATAAAAACATATTTTTAAAATAAATTCATTTCCCCCTCAAAATATGATTGTCTTGAATATATTTTTAACAATTTTTTCCTAGTTTTTTTCACAAAAATTCAAAGGTGTTAGGAGACAAATGTAGAGATGAATGATGTGGATATTTTGACATTCCTTTATCGATGATGTAAATTTTGTATCCCATGTCCTTTACCATAGAAGTGTTGGGGGTGTTTTCTTTTTTCTTATGGAGCAATAATTTATTTTCTTCTATTAGTTTTCAAAAGATATTTTGCAAGAAATATGTAGAAAACATGAAAATTCCAATTATATAAGAGAGTCCATATCAATGTAGGTTTCAACACCTCCATGGAAATAGTGAAAAAATTGATGGGCGAATGAATTGCAACAAGAATGCTGAATTGTTTTTTTTAATATTATTAAAATTATATTTTTAAAGGTTTAAAACATCTTTAAAAATACCTATTACACATACATATATGATTAACTAAATTCTAATTAGAAAAATATTCAAAGAATAATATATTTAAAATACATCAGTTTTAAATAAATAAAAAATGAGTGACACAAAAATCAATATAAACAATGCCATGCAACCATAACGTACGTCGTGGGATAATGTTCAATCTATACTTGCCATGAGGAATTGTATATGTGTTCTTCAAACCCTTGTCCATCCATGAACACATGTTTTCATTACAAACCCAAGAAGTCATTAACAAGTATATAAACACCCTTCATCACCAATAAAACCATGGGTGAGTTATGAATGACCAATATCATGTCAAGTCCTATTACAGCGATCTACATAGTGTGAGTTTAGGTCGATAATTTTTTATCAACGGTTTCAGAATAAAAACAAAAATAAATAAATATTTTAATTTTCTTAACATTTTATAACATTTAAAAAAAACAATGAAAAAAATTTCAGCATGACTTTGCAATAGTCTAATCAAGATCACATAGAATGAGGCAATCTTTCCTACCATTATGTAATACTTTAGGGACTAATAAAAATCATATTGAATCATTGAGCCATCCACCGTTACGATTTTCTAATACACTTAAGTTCATAAATTTGATCACTTATCATGTTTGGAATTAAAATAATTAAAATGTGAAGTTACATATGAAATATGGTGATAGAAATTATATTACAGGTGAAGGAAAACATTATATTTATATATTCATAATTTGATGATTAAAATAATTAAAAGGTAAACTATGAAATATGGTGATAGAAATTATATTACAATGAAAGATAAGGTAGAGGAAATCATTATATTTATATATATAATAATTAAATGAATAGATTTTAAAATCAGTAATGGGATAGAAATTGGATGAGAACTAGGAAAAAAATGGTTAACTGATACACACATACATATAAATTTTGAAAAAAAAGAAGATATTCATGTGCATACATATAAATCTAAATTATTATACACAAAAGTGCAAAGTTTCTCATATATGTAATAAGGGTGCACATAACTAAAATAACACTATGTGTAATCTATCTCTGAACCAAAAATACGTCAACAAAAAGGCTCCAAATGGCCTCTAGAGTCCACAAAAGATCATGTTACAAAAAATACCTAAATACCATAAACAATATGGCATATATTTTAATCCTCATAATCAATATCACCTTCCAAGCATTAAAATAAGATGGAAAAAACTTAACATGTCAAATTGAGATTTTCTTTGAGCGATGGGTACATTTTTACGAGGGTCATGAGAGGAGTTTGAAAATAAATGCCACCAACATCAAGATACATAGAGGGTTTTGTGCTATTGATTAAATTCTAGATTCATACCCTCATACATGCTCTAATGGAAACCTTGCAATCACCCCACTCGTTAGATCCTAAAAATTGTTAAGTCTATTGAATTTTGAGTGGACTTTAAAATTCTACTTTCTCTATATGAAATCCAATGAGGTTGGAACCACTCTCAAAAATACTGAAATAATTAATAGTAATGATAAACGTTTAAGTAAAATGATGAAAAATAAAGGTAAAGGAGATTGTAACTTTTACTTAAATACATAGCATATGTTTGAATATTAGGCTACCCCACACATAAATTATTGCATTTTAAAAACAAATTACTGTTCTAGGGGTCCTCAATTGCATTGTATAAAACCATCTCGCTCCATACAAAAACATTAGATGCACCAAATAAACAAGGAATCCATCTTGACATACCAAGGCCAAGGGGCCAATTCAGGACATAATTTTTTTTTTGAATCCTACACATCATGGAAGATTTTCGATAGAACCCCAATGTCTACTCTATGTCATGGGGCTTCATTCAGTGAACCTCTGACATATCACATGTGTTCATGGTATACTGAACAATACTCTTAATTTGACTACATATTGGATAATACCTCTAAAAATCACATTATTTAACCTCCTACCAATACGAACCCAATACACCTTCCCAATTTTAAAAACTCCTACTTTCACTAGATATTGTAGCTATCCAATTTTTCATTAACATATTTTATACCCCTTTATGTTTTTTCATTAACTTTGAGCTCCATTTTTTACACCTGCTTATATAAACCCCCTTTACCTTCCTTTATATGCTCAATATATTATGTCATTTTTTCTTAAAAATATTTCCCTCAATATGAACACACGTGGTATGGTATTACTCCCTCAGCGAGGCTCCCATTTTGCATGTAAATCTCTTCTTCAACATCACCATGAAGGAAGACACTCTTCATGTCTACTAATCAACTTCCTAACAATGAGTTAATACAAGCAAGATCAAATCCATCTTTGCAAAAGGTGCCAAGTATCCTCCATAATTACAAAAATACATTTCATCACATATATGGAGACATTGTCAATAAGGTCAGGGTTGGAATTTCAAAATAGACCCACCTATCAAATTTGACAGTTTTCACACCTCCCTAACTCGTGTTCAAAATTTCAAGGAAGGATCTTGACATTTTTGCAATTTTTTAAATTGTATTTGATGGGAAAATCACCCCATGATGGGGAATTTACCTGTCGAATTCCATCCTTGAATAAGGTCATTCCTCTTTATCTATTTTTTATCTCTATGTTGTCATTCCTCTCTCTTTGATTAAACGAAAAAAACCATATGGACCCAGGAACACAAGGGCTTCACTCAATGAACCTTTGACATATTACATGCGTTTGCAGCATATTAAACATTACCCTTACTTTGACTACATATTGGAAAATACCTCTAGAAATCAAATTATTTAGCTCTATACCAATATGAACCCAATACACATTTCCAATTAAAAAACCCCTACTTTCACTAGATATTGTAGGTATCCAGTTTTTCTCATTAACATCTTTTATACTCCTTTATATTTTTTCTTTAATTTTGAGCTCTATTTTTATACCCCTATATAAAAACCTTTTACCCCGCCAATATAAAAAACTTTTTACCCTCAACATATTATGTCATTTTTCATAAGTATATATCCCAATATGAATGCACATGGTATGGTATTGCTCCAAAAAAAACCCAATGCCTAAAAATACTTATCCATTAATATAATATAAACAAAATTTCTATAAAATCTAGTAAAAAATTCTCTTTATTAATGAATACAATGAATTTTTTTTATATAATTTTCACTATTATATTTCATGACTTTTATAATATTGTATAATATTTTTAATAATTTTAAATTATACAAATAAATTGATACATATCACTTCAATTTTAATATATATTTTAAAATTTAATCACTATATAATAACAATGACATTTCCTTTTCTCTGGTCTTACCTTTTTATATTGCAATTTTTCTATTATTTTAAAGAAATTCCCATTATAAATCCCTTTAGTCCATTCATAGAACTCTCTCCCGGTTGTTGCCCCCTCTCCATTTCACCATGTCAATCTTTAAACCATTCTTAGTCTGCGTGTTCCGAGCCACATGTATTTTTAAAGTTTTTCACTTTTTCCCAATTTAAGACTACTTGTATGCACTTTGCATCAACATTCATTATTTTAATATTGTGTTTCTTTCATGTATTTTACTTTACACTCCAACATCCTTGACGCCGGCAGCACGACTTTTTTATTTTGCATAGGTTTATGTATTAAAAAGGATTCTTTTATATTTGATAATTTTCGCTCATTATTTATTATCCAAATTATTTTATGTTTTAGTTTAATCAATTTCATTTTACTAAATTCTCTATTATGAATGATCTCTTAAATTATTTAAAGTAGTGATACTTTGTTATAGATTTTATTGATTTCAAAAATTATATTAAATTTAATAATAATTGTCATGAGTTATGATAAAATTTCCCACTTCATTAAAAAAAATATACAAACTCATTTTTCAATTATCTCTGTTTTATTTATCTTGAAATTATATATATATATATATAATTTCAAGATAAATAAAACAGAGATAATTGAAAAGTCACATATATATATATATTCCATTCTTATTAATCAAAATAATACCGTGGAAAATATTTTTTTTATTAATATTTTTGAAAATTATATCATTATTAAAAATCTATATATAATTTAAATTACTTTTAATTATTAAATTTTTTCTCATAATTTTTTTCATAAAAATAAAATATATAAAAATTATTTATTTTGATATTTAAAAAATGGCATTGATTCAATAGATGTTCAATACTTTGAATGTTTCCTTTTATTTTTTTTTGGTCAAGTAAGAGTGGAACCTTCTATTAATCGTTAAAATGTAATACATATGATACACGTCTTTGCCATTGCAAAGACAAGCCCGTTGCTGGTTTACCATTAACAGGGTTAACAAAACCCAAGATCAAAAAATAACTCACGAGGGTACATTATCTCACGGGGTTACATCAACTCTTCAACAAAAGACTAAGGAACCCTAACAGTCGAGATACAAGTTCCTTTCTTTTCACCGGTTTCTCGAACAAACTGCAAAGACCATCAGACTTCAAAAAATACCAAAATCGTGCCAATCATTCATCTGCGGTCCGCTTCCCAAGCCTGAACCTGAACGCGCTACCCCACCATTGAAACGAACTTCCCATCTGACGGTCCACAAATCCTACGATCAAAAGAGTTGCGCGGAGAATCAGCACCATCGATTGAAGACTATTTAATCCAACAGTCCATCATGATTTTGACCCAAACACTAGCACGCTGTATAACACAAATCCGGACCCGAAAAAGATTAGAGCATCTCAATCTATGAGTTTTCAGGTTCGTCCTAGTGGTTAAATATCGAGCTCTTTCCGGCCCAAAATCCGTTGGATAACTGAGGTCAAAGACCCTACGGACTGCATCCATACAACTGGCGAACCGGTTAAGCACCGTCTCACGAAACCACCGGACTTCAAAAATAACTAAATTGCACCTGAGTAATCTCCGGTCTGCTTCCCCAAGCCCATCCTGAAATCACAATCCCCACCGTCGAAACAAACTTCCCATCCGACGGTCACCAAATCCTCCGACCCAAAGAGTTGCTCAGAGAACCAGCACCATCGATCAAAGCCTATTTAATCCAACGATTAACCATGATTTCGGCCTAAACACTAGCACGATGGATAGCTAAATTCTGGACCCGAAAAATGTTAGAGCTCCTCAATCTATAGGATTTCAGGTCCGTCCAAGTGGTTAACAGTCGATCTCCTTCCGGCCTGAAATCCATTGGATGACTGAGGCCAAAAGAACCTGCGGACTGCGGCCATTCAACTAACGAATGGGTTAAGCAATGTTTAACTCCCGCAGTTCTCCTGAGCACCATCGGTCCATCCTTTCGATCCCTCATTCCAAATCTTTTCAGATCGTTTCCATTGTTCTTGATCCACCCATTGTTCTTGATCCACCTGTGTTTAGACTGAAATTCACTATTCATTTTTGAAACCCTCCTGAAACAGCTCCTCCAGAACAACCCATGACCTTTGTTCCACCAGGAACTGTATAACCACTTCCCTTCTTCGATCTTCTCTTCCTTGAGTTTTGACGATTTGGAGAGACCGCAGCCCAAGGATTTCCTCTCTTCTCGCCATTCGCTAATCTTCCTCCTTCTCTCTGCTGAAGGTCTGGAAGTGTTCCATATCTTTGGCAGCCTGACAAAGATAATCATCACACAGTTTGCCTGGGGGTATCGACTCCCAAACGTGCCGAATTCCACTTCCCTTTCTAATCACTCCATCATTCGCTAGACGATCAGCCAACATATTTTCTTTTCTTTTCACATGGACAAAGATGACTGTTCTTAAGGTTTGCAGGTGGGTGTGAATGCGGTGAAAGACCTGTGATAGCCTCCAATGTTTTGACACTTTTTCCAGTGTCGTTCCATTGCACATTTTCTTGGCCGCTTTAATGATCAATTCCGAATTTGCTTCAATGATGACATTGTGTGAATTTGAATCCACCAGGATTTCCAGGCATTGCTCTAATGCCATGAGTTCCACCATGTTCTTAGTTGCTTTCCCCAAATGACTATAAAATATCTCCTTTATGCATCCCTGCTCATCTCTTGTAACACCCCCAAAACCAGCTAACCCTGGGTTGCCCTTGGACGCTCCGTCTATATTGACTTTTAAGAAGCCATGTGGAGGAGGCTTCCAAATATCCATACTGGCATTTGTTTGGCTCACACCCTTGTTTATGCCCTGTGGGATTATTGACTGGAGACCCAACTACAGTAGTATACAGGCTTCCTGGGGTAGAGGAGGATTCTCCGGAAGTTTCCACAACAAACCTCTGATTGTGTCTTTGAGCTATCATAAAATTTGATCAATTATGTGCTGGAGTGAGCTTGTCTTGCTCTTGAAAATCCTGCCATTGCGTTCTTTCCAAACATCCCAGATGATAAAGCTTGGAACCAGAGTCCAAGATTTATTGACGATTTCATTGCCTGAGAAGTATTTCCTTCAATTCTTCAGAGTGTTGGTGATGCTGAGTTTGTCCCGATCAGTATGCCTGAAGATTGAGGCCACCCAATCCCACATGGTGGGGGTGAAAGGGCAGAGGTTGAGTAGGTGATTCATCGTCTCTTCTTGTAAGCCACATAGAGGGCATTTGGATGGGCCGACAAAACCCCTTTTCAGCAGATTCTCCCAAGTTAGTATTTACTTTTGTTGAACAAGCCAAATGAACAACTTTATTTTCATCCAGTGAGGGTTCTACCAGAGGTTCTTCCATACCTGATCAGGGTTTTGGTCGTTAAACCCTGTGACTATTCTCTTATCTTCTTTGAGGTTAAAGTTTCCTTCGGTGTTCCTTTCCCATCATAGTTGGTCAGATAAGGAGGACACCAAAATCTTCCTTTGCTCCAAATCCCTAGCAAGATAATCTGCCTGGGCCTTCAAAGGACTATCTTCATTGTGGCCTAAATCCTTCCAAATTATCCATTTACCATTGTTGCTTACCTGATCCCAGAAGTCACTTACCATAAGTAAACCTTTATTGTCAGTATCATTTTTGAGAGTGGCTAATTCATCCTTGAACAAATTGGGTTCCTGTTGCCAGTTATCCTCCCAAAATCGTGCCAGGTTTCTAGCTCAGATCTCCCAGAAGCTATGCTGCTGGACAATACTTCTATTCTCCCAAGCAAGATTCCAAATGTGGGAGCCCTTAATGCACCCTGACATTCAGATGTGATCCCTCTCCTACCAATTTTTTGCATATTTTTGTTTCCAGAGCTTGGCCCACGGGGTTGCCAATTCTTTGAGCCACCTCCACCAAAGTTTTGCTCCCAAAACTCTGCTGAGGGTTTCAGGGTCATGAAGCCCCAAACCACCATGGGACTTGGGTTTGTAGATCTTGTCCCAAGCTACTAGAGACCACTTATTTTTCTCTTCCCCTCTGCCCCATAGGAAATCCCTTTGGATGCTTCTGATCTATTGCAAGACTCCTTTAGGAGCCGGAAGAGCTGAGAACATGAAAAAGGGAATAGCCTGCAAGACAGCCTGTGTGAGCACAAGGCGTCCCGCCAAATTTAAAGCCCTACATGTCCATTTCCTGATGTTGTCTTGAAGCTTATTCATTATCGGCTCCCACACTCCCTTGCTTAGAGGTTTGTCTGTAAGAGGCATTCCCAGGTACTTGGAAGGTAACTGGTCCCTTTGAAACCCTAGAATTCTTGTGATGTTCCTCTGAATAGCAATGTCAGTGTTAAAGAAGAAAACTTTTGATTTGTTGAGGCTTACCTCTGTGCCAGCCACCATTGCAAAGTCATTTAGGATTTGTTTGATCGCTCTGGCTTCCCTGACTGTGGGTATACCCTGCAACATCGTATCATCCACAAATTGTTGGTGAGTATTTGCTACTCCATCTAGGGTAAGTTTGAGACCCTGGATTCTTCCTTCAGCATTTGTTTTTTTGATCGCTCTTCCTAGCCCTTCCATCATAAGAACAAAGAGGAAGGGAGAGAGCAGACCCCCTTGTCTGAGACCTCTAGAGGGCATGAAGGTTCTTGAAGGAGCGCCATTAAGCAAGATGGAAAAACTAGTTGTGGATACTAGTGCCAAAACCCATCTTATCCAGTTGTGGTTGAAGCCATAAGCTCTTAGAACTGCCCTTATATAAGACCAACTTAGCTTATCATAATATTTCACTAGGTCTAGCTGAATGATCATACCAGCTTGTTTATTGCTTTTGAGAGAGTGTACCACCTCATGAGCTTGGATGATGTTATTGAGAATCTGTCTTCCTTCCACATAGCCTGTTTGCTCCTCTGAGATGAGAGCTGGAAGAAGGGGTTTGAGTCTGTTGGCGATAACTTTGGAAATAATTTTATACACCACATTACATAAAGCTATGGGTCTGAAGCCATCCGAAGTCATGGATTTCTCCTGTTTTGGGATCAAATCTATGAAGGAGGCATTAAGAGCCTTCAGAACAGATTTAGATCTTCTTGAGTCTTCCACGACCTCAAGGATATCCTATTTGACTGTTCTCCAACAAGCTTTGAAGAATTCCACATTGAACCCATCCGGGCCTAGAGCTTTGCCATTTGGCATTTCATTGATCACATCACTAACCTCCTCTTCCGACACTGGCCTGTTGAGATTGTGGTTGTCTTCTCTGGTGACCAGCTGAGGGATGTACTTTGTGAAATTATTGATGAACCTAGATCTGTCGACCAGAGGCTCCTCTGCTATGTTGAGGAAGTGTTGAACAAGGACAAATTCCATTTCTTTGTGAGAGACGAGCTCTATCCCTTGAGAATCCTTGAGTTTTGTGATTCTGTTGTGTACCCTGTGATCTATGGTAGATTTATGAAAGAACTTCATGTTTCTTTCTCCCTCTCTAATCCACTGCACCCTTGATTTCTGTCTCCAGAAAATATCCTCTTGCATGCATCTATCTTCCCATTCTTTCTGCAGAGAATCAACTAGATCTTTTCGCTCCTCAGTGAAACCATCTGTGATGATAATTTGATTGATCTCTTCGAGTTTTTGCTCAACTTCTTTTTTGGCTTTGAAAATATTACCAAACTCCTTTTTGTTCCAATCTTTAAGCCTGGATTTGATATGTTTAAGTTTTTGCTAGAGCAAGAACATTTTAGTGCCTTGAATGTTCAAATCCTCCCTCCACCATGTGTCAATATTGCTGGTGAATTTAGGGTGAGAGAGCCATGCATTTTCAAACCTAAAAGGTCTGTTCCTAGGTGTGCCCATAAAAGTGGCCTCAAGCTGTATAGGCCAATGGTCCGATCCTCCAAAGGGAAGGATAGAAGCTGACATGGCAGGGCCTGATAGAAAGAGGTCTTTTGAGATGAGAAATCTATCTAGCTTAGAGGCAACTTGAGAAGCCCCTCCCCTCTTATTGTTCCATGTGAAGGTGCTATTTGAAGCTTCAGTGTCCACTAACCCCATGTTCATTATGAAGTTTTGGAAGGCAATGGAGTCTCTGCCTAGTTGTTTGATAACCCCTTTTTTCTCTGTAAGAGTTCTGATCATATTGAAATCTCCTTCAACAATCCAGGGCATATTAGGGTGTCTCGCTATTAGCTCCTCAAGGGAGGTGAGAAGCTTGAGCTTGTCTTCTTGCTTTTGAGGCCCATAGACTTTTGTGATCATGTAACTCTCCTGATCCCCTATTGGTTGACACACCAGTGAAAGATAGTTCCTGGACGCTTCAGCATCCATGATTCCAATTTTTTGGGGATCCTAGAGCGTAAGAATCCCTCCCACCAGGTTATTTTCTTTGACCTCTAGATACTCGTACTTGATTAACCATTAATTATGTATTACTATGATTTTGTCCCTCAAACATTTTGTTTCCTGAATAAAAACCATATCTGGTTTTTCTTCTTTTATTCTACTGCTGAGATTTCTTTGTTTCCTTCTACTTCCTAAACCTCTAATGTTCCAGGTTGTAATCTTCATTAAGAAATATTTGTAAAGGAATAACTAGTGAGATCTCTCATCTTACTTGAGTTAATCATGAGTTTCCTGCATTCGTTCAGTAGCTCATTCTGTCTTTTTCTTCCTCTCTTCCTACCCGGGTTCTTGGGAGATTGTATCTGCGAGTCCTCCACCGTTTTGACCCCCTTATGCTCCTAACTTTCATGATTTCTTTTGACTCAAGAGCCCTTCGATTGTGATCTCCAGAGGAAGAGCTGTTGAACCCTATCAAAATCCTCCTTTGGTAGGGAATCCACTCCTCTAGTGATACCTTGTTCCAGAAACTTCTCTAGATCTAAATTCTCCCTTTCTAGAATCTCCTGCAGTTCATGATCCTCCGTACCAGCCTCACTTGGGGTCATCTCATGGCCCCTACTAATCTCCATTTTTCTTGACAGATCATCCTTTTGCTGGTTGTTCTCTATCATATCTTCCATGCTTGCATCCCTTTCCTTCTCAGTGGGAGTGATCTCTGATTCCTGGTTTGCTCCTTTGTTTTCAACTTCTTCTTCTGGGATCTTGAAACCATTTTGGCTCGGTTGTCAGTCCTCATCAATATTTTTTTGCTGCCACTTCCCCCCTTTCCCTTTGCCCCCGACCTTGGTGAAACCCTCAGGATTTTTATCTCTGGTGATTTTGTCATTTCTTTCCATTTTATTTGTTGGGCAGTCTCTGTATAGATGCCCATGTTCATGGCATTTGTGGCATCTAAATGGGACATGTTCATAGTCCACCGCCTACACCCATTCTTCGTCATACACTTCTAAAATGATCACATTCGGAAGTGCCCTAGATAAGTCCATTTCCACACATGTTTGGGCGAAGGAGGTATATTTTCCTTTCAGAGTTGCATCTGAAATCTTTATAAAATGCCCCAGTTTGTTGCCTATTGTCTTCAGAGACTCCAGCAACCAATAATCTAGAGGAAGGGAGTAGAGTCTAATCCATACTAGTACCGATGTGAAAGTTTCACATTCTGGGACAAAGTTCATCATCCATGGCCACATGTAGAGGCCTGCGGCAGTGTAGAAATAAGGTCCTCCTTCGAACACTCTGTCCTTGTCCTCGAGGATTGTGAATACCACCCTGAAGAAACCCTTGGATCCCAGGTGGAGGGTTATTTCCCCCTTGGGTTTCCAGTGGCTCCTTATCCATTCATGCAACTCCTTCTCCGTCGGCCATATCCCCATGAATTTGCATATCACCGCATATTCCGTCATGTGATCTTTGTGCGCTTGTAGCACTGGGTCACTTAAAATGACCCGAGGAATTATGGTCGCTTGGGTTTCCAAACCCCAGTTGTGCTCATGGGAGTAGTTTTCTGATTTTTGCCCCCTGTCCTCTTCTCCTTACTGGCTTCCTGTTGATCCCCTTCCTGTTCATGAGGGCCATTTTTTCCTAGCTTTTCTGTGTTAATAGCCTCTGTTGTCATCTCCATATGTTTCTTAAAACGATGCTTTCCCACATCCTTGCTTCTTCCCGCTACTATTTGACTGTAGGAGGGAGCGACACTCCCCCCTTCACGTCCCGTCATGGTACCCAACGATGCAGCCCTAACGTCAACCCTAAATCAAATTGCAGAGCGTTTTCTCCAGCTCCCTCTTTGGAGATACCTTCTATGTTTGATATTTCCAAGAGTGAGTTTCTTTATTTTCCTTGAATGTTTCCTTTTAGCTTCGGCATTGATAATGAGATTAATTAAAACCATGGTTAGGTAGATAAAAAATAAATAAATTATTTTATTATTATTTTAATAAAAAATATATAAATATCAATAAATCTATACCATGGATAAAATTTATAAATAAATTCATATAACAAAAATACACATAAAAAGATTATATTCGTCATCATATATATATATAAAATTGAAAAATGCAGCAAGAAAGTCTCAGTTTGATTTTGTTTTAGTTAAATTGAAAAAAAATTGAATTTTCACATAGGAGACAACTTGGATGCAGTTAACTTGTGTGACATGGCTCTTGTCACTAAGTTGGCTCAGTAAATTCGAGTTAGAGGGCTTGGAGTTCAGTTAAGCATGTGTGATTGCTAAATTGTAGTAATCCAGTTCAGTTATATCCAGTTGAGTTGAGTTAAACTAGTTCTAACAGTTGGAGGAACTAGTGGAAGGTCAATTGTGCAATGGGATAGCAATCTAACTGAGTGATTATCCAATGAACTGGTCAATCAACTCAAAATAACTAGTGGAGAATTTGAGTACCAAACTATGGTCGAGATGTGGAGAATTTGAGTACCCAACTATGGTGGAGATTCCAAGGCAGTGTAACAAGCAATTGTAAATGTGTTTGAATGTACAAATGTTGTATGCATGCATATGATTAAATGTTTGGAATTGCACAATAAATTGGGGGAAAATTCCTAAAAAGTAGGGGCTAATTCTCTAGGAATTACGCAAGGAAATAGGGGCTCATGCAGAGGTAAAAATTGACTAAGTATGGTTCAGAGCTTCTCATTTAGCATAGAGATAGGTTATTCACTTGCAGTCTGAGCTCAGAGCAGGCAAGCAATTGTAATACATCTTTATTCATCTAATTAATGTAAAGAGGCTTGAGGGATTTTTCCCAGTTGGGTTCCTCTAGAACAAATATTGTGCATGTGTGTTATTTCTTATTGCATGTCTCAGATTGTTGTTCTAAATTACGAATTGAATTCTGCATATCAGTAGAGTAGAATTGTGTCTCTTGATTTAGATTAAAACTTCTTGAGTTTGCAATTCTATCACCAAATTTCTCTCTCTTCTCTCTCTCTCTCTCTATATATATATATAATGAATATTTTATAAAATAGAAGAGTTTGAAAATTTGAAATTATAAATACATTTAAATAAAAAATGGTTGATATGATAATACAAGATATGTTGTCACATAATTGTTTATGAAATTTTTAATATATTTATTAATGTAGTAAATTAGTGTTTTTAATTTCAAAAGACTTGAATTGGATATTTACAAATATTAAATTAACAAATGTTTATGATACCCATGGCGCAAGTGCTTTTTGGAGACATTATTATTTATAACTATTTATGAATATTGTTTGAACCTAATGGTTGCAGGGCCATGATTTAAGTGGATTAATTATGTAAATAATTTTATAATGAATAAATGTTTGCTTTTGGGAAATTTTATTGGAAAGAGCACATGAGGAATATGGACTTCTTGCTATATTAGGAACTGTTAGTTGGTTAAGTCCACATGGTGGACCTTCCCAAATATTTCCCCTAAAAATCCTAGGAGAAATGTTGCACTAAAGGGAACAACATAATTGGAGAGAAATATTATGCTGAGTGGAGGAATAAACTTAGCTGGAGAGAAATGTTAAGTTGAGTAAAAGTTAAGAAAAATACAGTGGGAGAAAAATGCATGCTTAAGGGGGGAAAGGAAATAGTTTTTCCTAATTGAAAGGAAAATCCTAGGTAAAGAAAAAATGATGCGGACCTTAAAGGCAAGACGTACGTAGAAAAATATGTTGGGAAGAAAAACATTAATAAGTAATACTAGGAAAATATGAGCATGTTTTTATTCTCCAAGATACTCATGGATGAGATGAGGCAAGAATTCTGAGCTTGGGGGTGTTGAATAAAAGGGTAACTAGGTCCGGTATTTGTCAATGTCATTTTGATCTTTGTACATGTCAAGAAAAAGAATTATTATTTTTATAAATTATATGAATGAGTTTATTGCTCATTAAATAGGTCTAGGAAAGTCAAAGAGTCAAATGAAAATTGAAGAAATCTTCTTGAGCCTATGTGTAATGTATATGGATCAAACAGAATGTCTAGAACAACCCTCCAAGATAAGCACAATCATCTAGATGAAGTCGGCCAACAAATGAACTAAATAAAAGCCATGTCAGCTTGCAAATAGAGACACATATGTTCACACTGATAGGTTGGCTAAATATGGGGACGAAACCACTATATATAACTAACTAGGGCATCTGCAAAATAGAGACACAAAACTCAGACTTATCTGAGATTTTTAGGTCTGTTACAGGTTAAAAATTTGGATGGGTACAGAAGGTGCAGGATCTCGAATGGAACAACTTCGGATGGGTGTAGGAAGATTCTCTAATGCCTATGCAATTTCGTAGGCAATTACAGTGATAAAAATTTCAGTCTAATACTCCTCGGTGATGGAAATCTCAGCATACCTGCAATCATAATCTCGGTACAAGGATAACAATCATTATCTCAGTAAAGTAGTAGTAATGAAGGTCTCAATAATGGTCACAGTCTTGGCCTACTAACACAGTGAAGCAACCTCACTATCTCAACATGTGTGAAGAGAAATATTTTGAAGTGACACTCTATCTCAGTCCAGAAGAAGTCATAACATATGTAATAATGATCTCAGTATAACTACAATCAAGACCATAATAGAGAATATCACTGTCTCGGTGAATCTAAGTGCAGCTCTACTATATATCTTAGATCTCTTTATTGTGGAGAAGATCTCAGTGAGGACACAACAATAATGAAGATCTTCGTGGTAGTGCAACAAGGTGCAACAGTAATGGTGGTAGATATGATCTCAGTGTGTAGCAATGATCTCAGTCAAGATGGATCAATGATGAAGTAGTAGTGATGATGATCTCGACAGTGATAAAGAATAGGATTGTTGTATTGGTCTTGGAGAGGCATGATAGGTCAAGAGTTATGGTCTTGGTATTCATCAATTGGAATCTCTATAAGAAGAATGTTGTGCGAGTTTTCCTCTCCAAGAGGGAGAGTTTTTGGCCCTGGCAGAAAGCCAACATCTTGTGTTCTTGTCTCTTGTATTTTGGTAATTGTTTGGTGAAGTAAGAAATACACACAGTAATGATATCAAGAGAATATTGTGTTAATAAGAAAAAGTTAAAACACCTCACAAATAGTTATCATGCTAAGAAGAATCACATTAACTACATTTTCCCTAGATTCTTCAACATGGTATCAGAGCTAAGGTGTTGAAGTCAAATGAAGGGCAGCAAAAGAGACATACAAGGATCTGCCTTCAAGGACATCAAAGAAGGTTGAAAGGATTAAATGAGAAAGTATACAAGAAGCAGGTCTACAACAATCATGGAGTATCAACTTCAGTAATTACAGTCATGCACTCAACTCATGCTCAGTTTAATAGAGTTTATTAGTGATCCTCACTTCTTGATCACTGAACTTTCTCCATGCCATAAAATATAGTCTCAGGTATATATATTGCAGAAGTAATCCAAGGAATACTTCTCAAAATCCATGATTGCATCACTGCCTCGGTATAGTTATTACATCAAGGCAGTTTCAGTGATGAGATAATCTATCTATACAGTGCCACCCATAGTTTAGTTATGTTATTCATTGACAAGTTTGGGCTCTTAATACATTGCCTCTCTACACAATGCACATAGATATCACTGTGCAGTGCCATATGAATACACTTGTCACAGTCTCAAATTATGTCTATGATTATGATCTGTTGTTGAATGTTAGTTTTGTTGTGCTAATTTCAACTTCAAAATTAAAAACAATTGTTTATCATTTGCTTCATATGCATAGTTTTCCTTTATGGTGTTTGTGAATCAACAGGTAAATTTATGTCAAGTTTTATGTCAAATTCATGAGCAAAATAGCATGAAAGTAAAGTGTTGAACAACAGTAAACGAATGTACAGAAAACCATCAAAATGAACACTTTACATAGTGTTTTAATGAAGGAGTTCACCCCTCCTTGGCTACATATCCTTGGTCCAGCTTCCATGGCTTGGGCCTCTGTATTAGCTCAAAATGGAAAAAAATTTGTTTACAATTCTCTACTTCTAACTTGCTTCAATGTGCTCAGAAAAACAAAATCATCTAGGAATGCCTTTTCCTGATCCCAATTTGGTCGAATTTTCAAAAGTTATGGCAAAATCAATTTCTCCTAGGAATTCTCCACTAAAACTGGAGGAACTCCAGTTAACTCTGGTAAAACTAGAGTTAGCACCAAATTTGGGGGACCACCAGAAATGCTTGCATCTTAACTGCAGTTTAATTAAATGTTAAGCACATTTTAATTAACGTTAAACCTGCAATTAGCACTTAATCCGCGTGGTTGTGCTAATTGTTAGCCGGTGGTTACGCAAGAGTGGACACATCATGGTGGTAATGTGAACAGTTATGGTTTACGTAGCCTCCAGTTCTGTGGCAATGGTCACATGGGAGGGGTCTGACCCGCGGGGCTAGCCCTCTCCTCCCCACAAACCACAATGTTTAAAACTTTAAATAGAATGTGAAACCATTATAGGTCAAGTCACAAAGCGGTGGTGTAGTGGTAATGCTCCAGGCCTATGTGGGCGAGGTCGCGGGTTCGACTCTGCCGACCTACCCATAAATTTTTCTAAGTGTGCTGATATGTTCGGTCCTTTGGGGAGGGACATGTGGCGGCCTTCGGGCTTGCCACATGTCCCCTCTCCATTGGCCCATTCTCCACCAATAAGAAACCGCCAATTCCTCAACCCTGCAGACCAACCAAAATGCACCACTTGGCAAGTCCTTACTGGACATTGACCATCCCTTTGACCTGCACAGTCACTTGCCACGTCAAGAGTACAGACTGCTGACTGTGTAGTGACTGTACTTTTTTTTACAAAATATCTTCTGTTTGGCAAAGTGGACAGAACATGATATCTTCCTCATACAAGCTCCATTTTGAGTGAAACGAGTTGCGTTGGAATTGTATTGCTGAGACGGATGTGGTTGTTTAGGTTTTTAGTGATTCTGAGCACTTTTATTTTTGAGCTAAATACCGAGCACCTGATCATTCCTCCCCACTGGAAGCCTTTTAGACCCCAAAATATACTATCAATTGTTCAGCAGGTGAGGGTACAACTCCCTCACCTTCTTGATCTACATCCATTTGACCTGAGAAGGATTTTGTCCCTTCAGTCCCATCGAAGGTATTTGACATTCCCTCTCTTTGAATTTTTGGTTCTTCTATCAAGTATGAGATCTTGCTGAAGTTCATCAATATATTATGGCGAGAAATCATCTATTGATGGTAGCTAAACATGCTCTCCTTTATCATCAATCAAAGGAGGCTCAAACAATATCAAATTCGTATCATTAACAACAGAGTATATTTTCATATAAGGAGGCAAATCTAGCTTAAATGCATTGTTACCAATATTTTCCAAAATTTTAAAAGGACTATAATGGATTGGCTTAAGCTTTTTACCTTCCCCTTGAAGTCTCTCTTTGATAATATATAACCAAGCTTCATCTCCAACTTTAAATTTGTGATCGACATGGTGTTTGTCATGCCTTGCCTTGTAGCTTCTCTGACTCTTTTCAAGTTGTTCTTGCACTGTGTGATGTATCAACTGAATTTGCTCAATGAACTTCCTTACCTTATCGATGTCGCTATGACCATCGATGGCGACGTCTTTCTCAGAGATGAAGCCCAATGGTGATCTTGGCAAGTACCCAAGACATGCCTCAAATGGTGATGTGTTTGTGGAAGAATGCTTTGCCCTATTGTATGCATGTTGTATGTAATGAAATTGTTCATCCCACAACTTGGGATGTTTGTTGCAATATCCTCTAAGAACATGAATGAATGTACTGTTGACCACCTCGGTTTTTCCATCTGTTTGTGGATGAAAGGTTGTACTCTTCTTCAACCTAGTGTTCATCATGTCCCACAAATTTGACCAAAAATTCCCAACAAATCTAGAATCTCGATCACTTACAATGGAAGTAGGAAGACCAAAATGAACCCAAATATTTTGGAAGAAAAGATGAGCTGTTTGTTCAGCTGTAATTTTATTTTTACATGGCATTAGAATACACATTTTGTTGAACTTGTCTACAACTACATACAAGTAATCATTACATTTCCTTGACAATGGAAGACCTCCTACAAAATCCATTGAGATACTCTCCCATGGACATGAATGTACCGAAAGTGGAGTGTACAATCCTAGTTTCCTATTGCTAGGCTTACTTGTTGCACACAAAGAACATCCTCTAATGAAACAAGATACATTATCAAACATGCATGGCCAATAACAATACCTTTGGGGATTCGCTAATGTCTTGCCTACACCAAAGTGTCCAACAATCAATGAAGTGTGCACCTCCCTTATGATAATGTTTCTTTCTCCCTGTGGAATACATAACTTGCCCAAGTGATACAACAAACTGTTATGTACATGGTAATCTAACTCTTCAATTTGGTTTCCTTGCTTCAAGCTTGCATACACATCTTAAAAGTCATTATCATATGCATATTGCTCAATGTAACTTTCATGTAAAACAAAATTGTGCTTGAGTATAATAGATGAATTTAAAATAGGCCTAGAAAACATATCATCTACCTTATTGTAGATTCCCTTTTTGTATTTGATAACCAAATGAAAATATTGTAGAAATCCCATCCATCTGAAGTGTCATGATTGCTGCAACTTTGATTGTGATTGTAAGTACTACAATGGTTGATGGTCAGTATGGATAATGGTCTCTTTCCCCATCAAGTAGTGTTTCCATTTTTTAACACGTTGTACAAATGCGTAAAGTTCTTTGTCATAAGTGGGATAGTTAGTCACAACACCATTAAAAATTTCAGAATGAAATGAAATGGGCTTACCATGCTGCATAAGAACTGCTCCCATGGCGTAATCACTAGCATCCATTTGAATCTCAAATGGCTATCTAAGATCCGAAAGAGCCAATATCGGTGTTGAACTGATATTTTGTTTTAAAGCATCAAATGCTTTCTGTTGTACATCTCCCCAATGGAAGAATTTCTTGACACTAGTCAATGCATGTAGTGGTGCTGCAATGGAAGAAAAATTAGCAATAAATTTCCTCCAATATTGTGCTGCCCCTGAAAAGCTTCTTACCTCTGTAATTGTATTGCCGTTATCCAATTCAAAATGACCTCAAATCTAGAGGGGTCTATCTTCATCTCACCTCCTCCAACAATGTGTCCCAAATACACTAAAGAAGTCTTGCCAAATTCACACTTTGACATCTTTAAAAACAATAGTTCTTTTCTCAAGACATCAAGTACTTTGTTCACATGCATGACATGTTCATATCTGGATTTGTTGAATGTGAGAATATCATCTAAGTAAACAATGACAAAATCATCTAGAAATGGTCTCAATACATCATTCATAACTCTCATGAAAGTAGCTGGAGCATTTGTAAGACCAAAAGGCATAACAAGCCACTCAAACAATCCTTGTTTGATTTTAAATGCGATTTTCCAAATTTCCTCTTCAGCTATTCTAACTTGATGATAACCACTTCATAAGTCTAACTTAGTGAAATACTTTGCATACCTCAATTGATCAAGAAAATCATCAATTCTTGGGAGTGGATAACGATTCTTTACCGTTATTTTATTCAGTGCATGAAAATACACACACATGCGCCAAGTCATGTCCTTGTTTGGCACCAAGACAATGGGTGAACCACATGGAAAAGTAGATGGGTGTATGATACCTTTGTTAAAAAATTCTTGAATATTTTTCTTGATTTCCATGCTCTCCATGATCGACATGCGATACATGCCAATGTTTGGAAGTGGAACATCCTACTGCAGCTATATCTCATGCTTAATTCCCCTCTTGGGAGGTAACCCCTTTGGTTCCTGAAACATCTCGCCATGCTTTCTTATCACATCAAAGAAATAATATTTTAAATTATCATCACAACCTTCAAAGATTCATAATCAATATCATTCTTTTTCTTGATCATGAGAAGCACAAAATTTTTACTTGCATTTACTAGTCTCTTCATCTGCCCTGCATTAACCAAAGAAATTTTCAATTTTTTTTTATGTGCTCTCACAATGTACTCCACTCCATCCTTGAGAAATTGGTATTTGTTCTCATGGTGATAAAATATCGCTTTCCTATCATACAAATATGGGCTTCCCAAAATCATTCCTTAGATGTCAAGAGGAACTACATCTAACTCAACTTCATCAATGAATTTTTCAGTAATGGCAAACTTGAATAAGTATTTCCTTGTAACCTCTAAATTTGAATTATTGACTATCCAACCCAAGGGATATGGCTTATGATGAGGTATAGTTTCAAGGCTAAGCTTTTTGACCAAGTCTTCTGAAATTAAGTTTGATTGTGACCCAATATCAAATAATGCATCAATCTTTGTATGATTTGAAATTACCCTTACATGGAAAAACTCTATCATTGATTCTTCATTTGGAGTGTTTTTGTGAGTATGTGAGGAACTAGTGCTTGCAATAGCTTATTTTCCTTTTGTGACCATGGCTGAAATCATGGTCTCATCACCAGAATCAGATCCAAGATCATGTTGTGTGGTAGCTGTTGTCTTTTGTTTCCCCTTATTGTTTGGTTTCTTAGGCCTTAGTTCAGGATGTAATTTCCAACAATTGGTTTCATTATGCCCCTCTTTGGAACAATGTTGCCATATATTTTTCTCCCCTTCTTTCTTCACACTTGCATTCTTCTTTCATTTCCATTTTCCACCCTTCTCTTTCTCTTTACCCTTGAATGGCTTCTTCTTACTACACTTTTCCTTAATGTTCTTTCCTCTTGCTTCAAGGTGCATGGCTTGCACACATACCTCATCTAAGTTGTTTGCATTGAACATAAGGATAGTGTGCTTTAAGTAGGAATGTAAACCCCCAATATATTTCAACAATGTATCTTGGGAATTCAAGTTTACTCCTAACAACAAAGCCCTCTTCCTAAACTCCTAGGTATAGTCTTGAACTGTTTGGCCCTTCAGTTGCCTAAAATTTTTCCAACTCATAATGGATTTTTGCATATAGGCTAAAGGATAAAAGTTCCTTTTAATTGAAGAAACAAATTCAACCCAAGAAATGGATATCTTACCATGAATTCACATTTCTTTTTGAGTCTTTGCTTCCCACCAAACTAGTGTTGCTCCTTCTAGCCTCAATGAAGCCAACTAGATTTTTATATCATCTTCTTGAAGGTTCTGAATTCTGCAATAAACCTCCAATTGTCGAATCCAATCGTCTAACGTTTCTGCATTCACCTCACCATTGTACATGGGAAGTTCAAACTTAATGTCCAATTTGAGTAAGGGAGTATTTTATTTTGGGATTTTTGAATGAGTATGGACAATTTTTGTGGTGGAAGTGGAAGATGATGATGTTTGTGATGATGAAAATGATGAGGAAGATGATTAAGATGGTGGAGATGGAGGATTATTTCCTCCATTACTCTTTGAATCCTTCTTTTCATCTTTTTTATCTCCTCAGATTCCCTCTCCATGTGGGGACTTAGAACTCTCTCCAGCCATTCTAGTATTCCTCTCTTCATAGAGGACTCTAACCATCTCAGTTAAGTCATAGAAATCTTTCTTGAATGCTTCCTCTTCTGAAAGGCCTTCAATCTCTCCTGCTCCAGACGTGATGGATTTGGATTCAAGCTTAGTTTCTGGTATTGCTTGTACCTCCTCAATCTCAATTGAAGGTAAAACTTGAGGTGCTTCAAGTGCAACTGGGATTGAAACTTTGGGTGGAGATTGTGGCCTTGTGGCTCTCCTTCTTCTGGTCATTACCTCAGGATTTGCAACCAATAGTTTCCCTTATCCTCTTTGCAACTTTAAGCTTGTAATGATCACAAATTTGCAACCATTAAAACCTTACTTGCACAAAACTCAAGCAATTAAGAAAATAACCTTTTCTCTTATACCAACTTGATCTGTTGTTGAATGTTGGTTTTATTGTGCTAATTTCAACTTCAGAATGAAAAACAAATGCTTATCATTTGCTTCATATGCATAAGTTTCCTTTATGGTGTTTGTGAATGAACATGTAAATTTATGTCAAATTCATGGGGAAAATAGCATGAAAGTAAAGTGTTGAACAACAACAAACAAATGTACAAAAAACCATCAAAATGAACACTTAACATAGTGTTTTGATGAAGGAGTTCACCCCTCCTGGGCTATATCTCTTTGGTCCAGCTTCCATGGCTTGGGCTCTTGTATTAGCTCAAAATGGAAAAAAGTGTTATTTACAATGCTCTACTACTCCTGAAACCTGATTCAATGTGCTCAGAACATCAAAATCATCTAGGAATGCCTTTTCCTGATCTCAATTTTGTCCAATTTTACAAAAGTTATGGCAAAATCAATTTCTCCTTGGAATTCTCCACTAAAACAGGAGGAACTCCAGTTAACTATGCTAAAATTGGAGTTAGTGTCGAATTTGGGGGACCACCAGAAATTCCACCATCTTAACTACAATTTAATTAAATGTTAAGTGCACTTAACGTTAAACCTACAATTAGAGCTTAATCCGCGTGGTTGTCCTAACCGTTAGTCGATGATTATGCAATAGTGGACACATGATGGCAATAATGTCAATGGTTATGGCTTACATAGCCTATGGTTATGTGGTAATGGTCACATGGGAGGGGTTTGGCCCTCTCCTCCCCCCAAACGCAATGTTTAAAACTTTAAATAGAACATGAACCAGTTATAGGTTAAGTCACAAAGCGGTGGTGTAGTGGTATTGTTCTAGGCCTATGCGGACGAGGTTGTGGATTCGACTCCGCTGAGTTTCCCATAAATGTTTCTAAGCGCACCGATATGTCCGGTCCTTTGGGGAGCGACATGTGGCAGCCTTCGGGCTTGCCACATGTCCCCTCTTCATTGGTCCATTCTCCACCAATAAGAAAACGACAATTAATCAACCCTATATACCAACCACAACTCGCCACATGGTGAGTCCTTACTGGAAATTGACCATCCCTTTGACCTGCCCAGTCACCTACCACGTCAGTAGTACGGACTGCTGACTGTGTAGTGACTATACTTTTTTTTTTTTAATTTATTATGTTTGGGAAATCGAACAGAACGCGATATCTTCCTCATACGAGCTCTGTTTTGAGTGAAGCGAGTTGTGTTGGGATCGTGTCACCGAGACGAATGTGGTCATTCAGGTTTTGAGTGAGTCTAAGAACTTTTATTTTTGAGCTAAATACTAAGCACTTGATCAGATTATGATCTCAATAACATGGTGCTCGGATCAGAACATAGTATCACTAACATGTCAATAATATGTTGAAGTCAAAAGTATCTTAAAAATGAATTGGGAAGGTCGTGAAGCAATCTCGATGATGTCAATACTACTAATGTCATGATGCTAGAAGGTCTCCAAGGAAGTGATGAAAGGATACAAATGATGGGCAGCTCAAGCAAAAGAAGCATCAAGGTGAAGATCTCCTCTTCACACACCAAGTAAGTATCTTTCAAATTTATAATCAGATTTGGTTGAATTATTTCATGATTGCAAGGGGATTTATAAATCGGTTAGATAATCGAAAGTCCTTGCATAGAATAAGGATGATTGTCATAATCCTCATAGAAAAGAGAAATCATTGATATCTATGAAAAGTTCTATGAAGTTCAAGCATTGTTTGAATCCATCAAGAGATTCATAGGAGTCATATGATATCACTCAAAAGTCCTCTCATACCTAAATAGAAAAAGAGGAGACATAAAGAGAGATATATCAAATGCTAGATATACTTGAGGAAATTAAAGTAAAGAAGGTCACTTAGACCTACACAGTAGTAAAGGTATCAAAGTGTAATATTCCTAATTAGCTATGGCTAATTGGAATATTCGATTTTGCTCTATTTTACCTATTATAGTTATTTTTAAATAAAAAGGTGAAGGGGGACATAACTCACCTTTAGAATAAAGTCACTTCCTAGGTAGCACAACGTTGTGACTTAAGAGGAGCCAAGGGGGGAAGGCCAAAGGACCACGCAGAGATGGGGGCCCACACAGACACTTGGAACTGCGCAGTTGGATAGGTGGCTTGGGCTTTAAGGTTTTGGAGAAGGGCCGATGCTATAAAGGAGAGAGGAGCTCCCTCATTTGGATCATTCTGGTTATGAGCATTTGTGATAGTCATTTCGACTTAGAGCACGCTGGCTGTTTAGCTAGTCTGCAGCACTGTTTAGTGCATTGAGTGTCTCCATTCGGAGATCTCACCCTTAGCCCCGAGGGACTTCGAGTGCCTGCTCGGGCAAGGTATTTCCATTGGCATTCCAGTAGTAGATTCATCAGCATTTCAGCAGCAATTTCATCAGCATTTCAGCAGCAGTTTCATCAGCGTCTTTGAGGAACTGCGCAGAACCCCAAGGGGGTGATTTTCGGGGGTCAGCCATTTCAGAAAATCTTTCTGGGTTTTTCTGGGTTTTTTTAGTAGAGTCTGATTCCAGAGTTTCAGCCTTTTTTGAGGAGGGGAGCAACCCCAAATCCTCATTTGATTTCCAGTAGCAATAGTAGCACAACAATGTCCTAGCAGTTAGGACGCAGATCAATTTGAGGCCATTCCAGGAAATATTTCTGGGTTTTTCTGGGTTTTTCTGGGTTTCTTGAGTAGAGCCCGAATCCAGAGTTTTAGCTTTTTTGGAGGAGGGGAGCAGCCCCAAATCATCATTTGTTTTCTAGCAGCAACAGTAGTACAGCAGCAACATCCACATAGAGAGGCCATTCTTGTCATTCTGAGAGTATTTCTTCACTTGCCTTATGCAAGTCGAGGTGCCATCTGTCTAATCACCTCTTGTACTCATTTATTGCTCAGTATAATAAAATGGCTTAGCACTTTCTCGCTGCATTTCTTGTATCTGCTTATATTTCTAGTTTACATTATTATATGCTGTTTCACTGTCATTTTATCACTTCTAGGTTATTATATCATTTGAACATATTTGGTTGGAGTTTTTGCTGGGGTTTGAGGAACATTCTGGGTTAGGAATATTACAGTGGTATCAGAGCATAGATCTAGCTCAGCTTGTGGAGCTAGCAATCTATGTCACCGGGGGAAAAACCCTATATCTGTTATAGAGGTCAAAGATACAGAGACACTGAATGTAGGTTGGAGAATACCTACAGAGAGGGAGACTGAGTTCCTGTGGCGGACGCAGAATAGGATGAACCTGTGGTAGACACAGAACAAAGAGAGCCAGTAGTGGACGCAGAGCAAATGGCAGATGAGGACGGGAAGAGATTTGCGGACATGCTCCTCAAATCTGTGCAGGATCTGTTGAGGCAGATTGAGGTGATGGGGCAGATATTCACAACAGTAGAGGCCAGATAGCATGAGAGCCCACGAGTTTTCCATATTGGTGAGGGATCAGGTGCATCCCATCACTTGCCAAAGCAGTGTGATACTGCGCAACAGGTGGCCTCACATGCCCCTACACGCTCTACCATGCCCACTTTCTTAGGAGTAGACACGGGGGCCATAGCCCAGCAGGAGGCAGAGCCCGGACATATGGGCAACTATTTTGCAGAGTACTAGGCCTATGGGTAGGAGTTCAGGGAATCCCTCTCATTCAGAGATTTTGTTCAACTCCAGCAAGATAGTAGACCCCGGGATCATCACAGAGGGTACCGGCATTACCATGATGGCGACACCCATCGTGCAACGAGCCAATTCCACCTGCCTACGTTTGATGGCTCATCAAACAGTTCAGAGAAGTCTTGGGTGGAGAAGCTGGACATTTATTTCCAGCTTAACCAGATGTCGGAGGCAGAGGCCATCAAGGTGGCAACGTTGCATTTGGATGGCGAGGCCAGGATTGGTGATTTCATGGGATGGTTACACTGGGGCACTCCACAGTGACGTCATATGTTGAGTTTACCAGGAGACTGATGGAGCGATTTGATCAGAGGGATCCAGAGCAGCATTTCGTTGAGCTGACAAGGCTCAAACAGACAGGGAGCCCAGAGACCTACATTGCAGATTTCTTGAGGGTCTCCGTGATGGTGCCAGACCTCTCCATGGCACGGAGGGTCTATATGTATGTTGAGGGGCTAGCAGAGCCACTTCGGGGTCTAGTCCAATCCACTAGACCAGCTACGCTCCAGGACGCTATCAGCAGGACCCGGGACTTACAGGATGTTTTACCCAGGACCCGGACACCTTACCCCCAAAGACAGCCTTTTCAGTCTAAGGGGAAGGACGTGAGGATTCCACCTCCAAAGGGGAATCCAGGATGAGTACAGATTGAGGACGATGTCAAGAGGGAGCTGAAGAAGAAGCGGTTGTGCTTCACATGTCAGGAGCCGTGGGCACCAGGACATAGATGTGCTGCTGGCAAAGCACATTTTATTGAGGTCTTCTCCGAGAGCAGTGGAGAAGAGGATGATGAGGAGGATGTGGAGGCAGGAGATAGCCATGCCATACAGGGACCTTTGCCACCTCCACCACTAGCAGCAGGTGGTGCATCTTTTGCACCCACCGAAGGGGCCCTTGCAGCATTGCGAGGAGTTCCCAAGTATCTGACACTACATGTACGAGGGACAGTACGTGGCCAATGAGTATTACTTTTGGTTGACAGTGGGGCAACCCACAACTTCATCGATGCACAGATGGTTGAGCGGAGAGGTATACAGACAGAGGGCTTCGATGGGTTTTCAGTCTTGGTCCCAGGAGATCAGACCATGACGTGTGCTCGTTATGTTCCTGAGCTATCAGTGACGATGGGCACCTACACATTGACTAACCACTTTTTCGTGGTCGATATTCCGAACACCAACACGATATTGGGTGTTCAGTGGCTAATCACTCTAGGGAAAGTCACAACAGATTGGAAGACCCTAGAGATGGAGTGGGATGATGAGAAGATAAGGAGGCATGAGAAGATACAGGGACAACACACATATCCGCCTCAGACTATGTCAGCTCATCGGATGGAGGCAGTCTTCCAGAAGGGAGACATAGAGTGGGCAGTGGAGCTGCGTGCATCATAGGTGAGGACTATAGGGCAGACGATACATCCAGAGATACAGTCTCTCCTTGATCGGTATGCCATAGTGTTTGGGGATATTCCACTAGGATAGCCACCAGATCGGGGGTTTGAGCACACCATCGAGCTTGAGTAGGGCATACAGGCCATGATTACCACCCCCTATAGGCACCCCAAGGCCTATCGAGACGAGATTGAGCAGGCTATCCAGAAGTTGCTGGCTCTTGGGCACATTTGGCCGAGCACGAGTCCTTTCGCTTCTTCCGTGGTGTTGGTGAAGAAGAAGGATAGTACGATGAGGATGTGCATTGACTACAGGGCTCTGAACAAGAAGACCCTGAAGAACAGGTACCCCATACCCAGGATCAATGAGTTGATGGATGAGTTGAGAGGAGCACGGTTCTTCTCAAAGATTGATTTGAGATTTGGGTACCATCAAATTCGCGTGAAGGAATAGGACATTCCCAAGACCGCTTTCAGGTGTCACTATGGGCACTTTGAGTTTTTGGTGATGCCCTTCGGGCTAACCAACGCCCTAGCCACATTTCAGTCTTGCATGAACCACATCTTCCACAGTCACTTGAGGAAGTTTGTGTTGGTATTCTTTGATGACATTCTCATTTACAGTAGGACTTGGGAGGAGCATCTCTAGCACATTGAGACAGTGTTGCGTATCTTACAGGAGCAGCAGTTCTATGCCAAGCTCTCCAAGTGTGAGTTTGGGTTGACGGAGATGTTGTATCTGGGACACATCATAGGGGTGGACAGAGTGAGATTCCATGAGGAGAAGATCAGGGCCATTAGAGATTGGCCAGAGCCGAGGAACATGATAGAACTTCGGGGGTTCATTGGCATTTGTACCTACTACTGGAAGTTTGTCAAGGGTTTCTCACAGCTTGCTGCACCCCTGACAGATTTGACGAAGAAGGGGGCATTCAGCTGGACAGATACAGCGTAGCGAGCCTTTGACAGGCTCAAGGAGGTTATGAGTGGCTGCCCAGTGCTTGCATTGCCAGATTTCACGCAGCCATTTGTTTTGGAGTGTGATGTGTCAGGAGAGGGGATCGGCGCAGTATTGATGCAGGGAGGTCACCCTATAGCCTATGAGAGCCGGAAGCTCCTTCCACATGAGAGGTTGTATCCTATATATGACAAGGAGATGTTGGCCATCATGCATGCATTGGCCAAGTTCCGGCAGTATTTAGTGGGTAACAGGTTCAGGGTGAGGACTGATCACAACAGCCTCAGGTTCTTTTTGGAGCAGAAGCAGTTACAGGAGAGGCAGCAGAAGTGGATCAGCAAGATCCAAGCATATGACTTTGACATTGAGTATGTCAAGGGCAAGAACAACGTGGTCACAGATGCCCTTTCACGTAGACCAGCCACATTGTCTCTTATGAGCTTGGACACAGACTGGAGGGCTCGACTTTTAGTAGAGTACTCCAAGGACAGGTTTGCATGTGAGATTCTGGATGGGCAGGTGGCAGATGACAGGTACAGGGTGATTGATGAGATCATCTACTACAGGGACCGGATCTTCTTGACTGAGGGATCTCAGCTCAAGAAGAAGATACTTCAGGCGTCACATGACTCACCATTGGCAGGACATCAGGGGTTTACCAAAACTTACAGGGCCATCAGGGAGAGGTTCTCATGGAAGGGCCTCAAGGAGGACGTACTCCAACATATCCGGGAGTGCGACATTTGCCAGAGGAACAAGGGGGAGATGAGCCATCCTGCTAGTTTATTGTAGCCTCTTCCCATTCCGGAGGGGAAATGGGAGAGCATTTCGATGGACTTCATCACAGGGTTGCCCATGGTATAGGGCAAGGATTGTATCTTTGTCATCATTGACTGACTAATGAAGTACGCCCATTTCTTTGCCATATCCGCACACTACACAGCAGCACAGGTGGCTGAGCTGTTCTTCAGAGAGGTTTTCAGGCTACATGGTCTTCCTAAGACCATCATCAGTGACAGGGACAGCCATTTCTTGGGCGGGTTTTGGCAGGAGCTTTTTCGGCTAGTGGGGACAGAGTTGACACCGAGTACCAGTTACCACCCACAAACAGACGGACTACTTGCGTAACTATGTCAGTGGGCAGCAGAGGGCATGGCTGAAGTGGCTGCATCTGGGGGAGTACTGCTACAACACTACACATCACATGTCCATCGGCATGTCACCATTCTATGCTTTGTATGGATATCATCCTTTATCTTTTGCTGACGTGATGTTTGGTGCTAGCAAGGCTCCGAGAGCCAAGATTTGGATCCAAGAGAGTCAGGATATTCTCCGAGCTCTCAAGGATAACATGGCTACAACGCAGAACCAGCAAAAGCTGTATGCTGACAGGGGTCGGGTGGAGAGACAGTTTGAGGTAGGAGACTTGGTCTATCTACGATTACAGCCATACCGACAGTCGTCACTGAAGCGAAGGGGGCTGAAAAGCTCAAGCCCCGCTTTTATGGGCCATACAGGGTGATACGTAGGATTGGACAGGTAGCATATGAGTTGGAGCTGCCCCAAGGCAGCAAGATTCATAACATTTTCCATGTATCATGCTTGAAGAAGGCATTGGGGCAGCATGTGACAGTGACAGATGAGCTATCACCCACGGATGATGAGGAGCATTTGGTGTTACAGCCAAAGGCTATTATTGATACCAGGGAGAGGCAATTGCAGAGCCGAACGATCCGAGAATTGTTGGTGAGCTGGAAGAATTTACCAGATGAGGATGCCACTTGGGAGAGTGAGAACATTTTACAGCATCCATCACTTCAGTTGCTTGAGGACAAGCAACATTTTGCCGGGGGAGACTGTAATATTCCTAATTAGCTATGGCTAATTGGAATATTTGATTTTTCTCTATTTTACCTATTATAGTTATTTTTAAATACAAAGGTGAAGGGGGACATAACTCACCTTTAGAATAAAGTCACTTCCTAGGTAGCACAATGTTGTGACTAAAGAGGAGCCAAGGGGGGAAGGCCAAAGGACCACGCAGAGATGAGGGCCCACGCAGACACTTGGAACTGTGCAGTTGGATAGGTGGCTTGGGCTTTATGGTTTTGGAGAAGGGCTAATGATATAAAGGAGAGAGGAGCTCCCTCATTCGGATTATTCTGGTTATGAGCATTTGTGATAGTCATTTTGACTTAGAGCACGCTGGTTGTTTAGCTAGTCTGCAGCACTGTTTAGTGCATTGAGTGTCTCCGTTAGGAGATCTCACCCTTAGCCCCGGGGGACTTTGAGTGCCTGCTCGGGCAAGGTATTTCCATTGGCATTCTAGCAGTAGATTCATCAGCATTTCAGCAACAGTTTCATTAGCATTTCAACAGCAGTTTCATCAGCGTCTTTGAGGAACTGCGCAGAACCCCAAGGGGGTGATTTTCGGGGGTCGGCCATTTCAGAAAATATTTCTGGGTTTTTTGAGTAGAGTCCGATCCCAAAGTTTCAGCCTTTTCTGAGAAGGGGAGCATCCCCAAATCCTCATTTGATTTCTAGTAGCAACAGTACAGCAGTTTCCCAGCAGCTGGGACGCAGATCAGTGTGAGGCCATTCCAGGAAATCTTTCTAGGTTTTTTTGGGTTTCTTGAGTAGAGCCCGAATCCAGAGTTTTAGCTTTTTCTGAGGAGGGGAGCAACCCCAAATCATCATTTGTTTTCTAGCAGCAGTACAACAGTAGCATCCACGCAGAGAGGCCATTCTTGTCATTCTGAGAGTATTTCTTCACTTGCCTTGTGCAAGTAGAGGTGGCATCAATCTAATCACCTCTTGTACTCATTTATTGTTCAGTATAATAAAATGGCTTAGCACTTTCTCGCTGAATTTCTTGTATCTGCTTATATTTCCGGTTTACATTATTATATGATCTTTCACTATCATTTTATCACTTCTTGGTTATTATACCATTTGCACATATTTGGTTGGAGTTTTTGCTGGGGTTTGAGGAATATTCTGGGTTAGGAATATTACATAAAGAATGAAGGAATAACTTCATGAAGATCTAGGAAAGATGATAAGAAGGTAGTCATCATTGATGAGCAAGGTAACAAATATCAATGAACAAAGAAGGTTACCTCACTCGACAATTTGTGGTCTCTATGCTAGATAGAAAAATACAAGTTGCAGTATATAGTATTAAAGCATAAAAGAATTCAACCATGTGCAGGAAGGAAAGGAAAGGTTGGTCCTCAAGCAAAGACAAAAATAAGTATAGTTAAGATTCAATGCTATAGAAATATTTTGGAAGCTCATATCACTGAAAGATGGAGGAAGCTAAAGAAAAGGGCCAAGGAAAGAGGGAGTATCAAATCTCTCCTATGAGTAAGATAGTATACCTCACAAAAGGATCATATCAGAAGCTCATATATCTTGTGTTATAAGATATGACAATGGTAATAAGATGCATCATGGCATCATGAAAGAATTAGAAGAAAGAGCTCGTGACATCACCATGGGCATCATGAAGGACAAAAAGGACAAACTCCATGGTAGTCAAACATGAAGGATATAGCTCTTGGGAATCTCATTGAACATCAAAGGAAAGAAAGATGGCATCTAGAACAAGGCTCATCATACATCAAGAAACATTTGCCAGATGGGGATATGCAAGATCCTCAAGGTTCTCTGATGGAATCCTCATTGGAGGATTCACTAATCTAGAGAGGAAGCAAGTATTTCATCAGGAAATCCAACTTATGGAATTCATGGGATAATGGTGTGATGACATGAAGAAGATTAAGGGACTAGAGATCTCTTCAATTAAGGAAGTTGCTGGAAAAGGACTAGATGACCTAAAGGTACTAATGAGGTATGTATGATTGTATTTAATATTATAATGTCATGTCATATGGTTGTTGGTAACAATGGATCATTAATTCTATCTTGAGAAGAATGATCAAGAGAAAAAGGATCTTATCCTCTAAAAGAATGAAAGAAGGCATAAGTCACACTAGATGTAATCAACATAATATGTCCTCACATGAAGTATGAGGTAGTTGACTAAGAAACTTGATTAAAATCTCTAGGAAATGGAATGTGTAAGGAAGGAAGAGATCATGAGATATGAAACCATGATGAAGGAAATCAACATCCAAAAGACCAAGAAGATTTGACTAGGAAATCTCCTAGAAAGATATAAAGACTCCGATGAAAGTGTGAAAAAGATGAAGACCCTTGACAATGGATATCTTTGGGAGATATGTCAATAAGTGTACAGGATGTTGATACCTACAAGAAGATGTCATGATGAAGAGCCATCTTGTAAGGTATGATTTAATTTAATATGATGTTTTGATTTCTTGAATAATATCTAGATGAGTTCATGTAGGGCTACTAGAACAAGACTTGTATGTACAAGTACAACCAACATTCATGTGATGGATGGAAACTACTGAAAGAAGCATGGAGAGAAAAGAAGTAGCCATATGAAGAAATTTCCAAATGTATGCCAAGAAGGCCACTTTCCATGAACAAAGGAATGACATGACAGAATAAGAAGGAAAGTGATCGATGGTTGTTTCCCTACAAGGAAGAAGCTCAACTAAATTTCATGACATCAAGGAGAGAAGTTGATCAAGTAGTTGAAGAACCCACGAAGAAGAAGTTGTTGATGTATAAAAGAGTCCCTAGCTAAGAGGGATCTCTGACAGGTCCCCGATCAAGAGGGAGTTTGAATTAGATCACCCTTGATTACAAAGGAGTGACAATTGTGTTTTTCCATTTCATGTGTCATGCACTAGACCAGGACTAATACTCATAAGTCTAGATGAAGGTCATGAATGGAAATGTAAAAGCATGATAGATGCAACATTCTTGTCTTCACTTGGGAAGAAAGATTGGGAGGATTGGGTAATCATCTGGCATCCGATACTCTTTGAGGATGCGTAGGTCATCCAAGATAAGAGTACGCAAGAGGATTGATATTCTTTGAGGGCTAGGAACCCAAGATAAGAATATTCCTAGAAGGTCATACTCAGTGAACACCCAGGTGGGTATGTACCTTGAGAGACAATGATGAAGGTATCTATAAATCATTGGTCTCACCACATTGTAGTTCATGGTCTCATGGAGAGAGGGAGATTTTAGTCAAGGCCTTGCACTATGACAATGTTGATTGATATGATGCTATACACATTGGATTACCAATCCGATTCTTCTTATGAGAAATTCTTCATATTGATAATAACCAAGTACCATTGTAAATACCTCCCTAGTTAAGAGGGAGTGTTGAAGAAAAGGGTAACTAGGTTCGGTATTTGTCAATGTAATTTTGATCATTTTACTTGTCAAGAAAAAATAATTATTATTTTTATAAATTATATGAATGAGTTTCTTGCTCATTCCATATGTCTAGGAAAGTCAAAGAGTCAAAAGAAAATTGAAGAGTTCTTCTTAAGCCTATGTGTAATGTATATGGGTCAAGCTGAATATCTAGAACAACCCTCCAAGACAAGGACAATCATCTGGATGAAGTTGGCCAACAAATGAACTAAATAAAAGTCATGTCGACTTGCAAATAGAGACACATCTATTTACACTGACAGGTTGGCTAAATATGGGGATGAAACCACTATATATACCTAGCTAGGGTATACGTAAAACACAGACACACAACTCAGACTTGTTTGAGATTTTCAGGTTTGTCACAGGGTAAAAATTCGGATGGGTACAGGAGGTGTAGGATCTTGGATGGCACAACTTCGGATGGGTGCATGAAGGTTCTCGGATGCCTCTGAAATTTTGTAGGAAATTATAGTGACGAAAATTGTAGTCTCATACCCCTCGGTGATGGAAATCTTAGCATACCTCCAATCATAATCTCGGTACAAGGATATCAACTATTATCTCAATAAAGCAGTAGTAATGAAGGTCTCAATAATGGTCACAAGTTTGTCCTACTAACACAATGAAGAAGCCTCATTATCTTGTCATGTGAGAAGAGAAATATTCTGAACTATCACTCTATCTTAGCTCAGAAGCAGTCATAACATATGTAATAATGATCTCAATATAACTACAGTCAAGACCTTAATAGAGAATATCACTTTCTCAGTGAATCTAAGTGTAGCTCTATTATATATCTCAATTCTTTTTGTTGTGGAGAAGATATCAGTGAGGACATAGTAGTAATGAAGCTTGTTAGTAAACCAATAGAAACCATAGAGCTTGTTAGTAAACCAATATAAACCATAATCAGTTGGGGAATTTTGAGGTCTAAAATGGGCATCCCATGAAAAATGTACAACCAAAATATTTTTTTTAAGAACCAATAGGATTCAAGATTATGATGTCAACCATGGGGGATGATTCGCCATTTTTGGAGTAAAAAAGTAAAAATATTAAAAAATAATAAAATAATTAAACTACTTTTTTAACTCGTATTTTCAACTTATCTCCCTAAAGTTTTACCCAAATTTTGAGTGGGGGTACTCATTGGATGCAAAATTTAATTCCTTGTCCAAGGAGTACCCATGTTACATACTTTTGATGGACCCTAATACGCGAAAAATGAGAAATACATGAAAAAACATTATTGCAATCACATTTTTCATGTATTTCTCATTTTTCGTGTACCAAGATCCATCGAATGTATGAAACATGGGTAATCCTTGGATGAGGAACCAAATTCTACATCCAATGAGTGTTACCGCTCGAAATTTGAGTAAACCCATAGGGAGATAAGATGAAAATACAAGTTGAAAAAAATAGTTTTTGTTTTTTCGCTCTAAAATTTGATGATGTAATCTAATCTTATTTTATTATTTCCACTATTATTTTATAATTTCCTTAGGAGGCCCATTTTAGACCTCAAATTTTCCCTAATGATAAATAATAGACATTATTAAGCAATAGAGGTAAGAAAAAAGTTAATATTTGTAAATGGGGGCTTCCATGGGGTTCGTCTAGATTACCTGGGTAGTGGGTGGACATGTCATTCCTTATCCTAAGGTGAAACAAAGTACAACATACAAGTCAAAGCATGAAGCTCCATTACACTTTTGGAAAGAGAGGGCACGTTTAAGTGAAAAAAAGATGGCTCAATTGAGCATTTTAAGCGCTCGATCGAGTCATTTTTAAGTGCTCGATTGAGTTCCTTGAGCGCTAAAAAAAAATCTTGATCGAGCATTAAAAATAACTCTTGATCATGCTCCATTGTAACCCCATGTTAGGATATCAATCGATCTTTATGGATCGATCTAGCCCTAAAGCTCGAAATTTTAAAATTTATGTAAATATAAATAATAATATGCAAACTTTAAAATTGTAAGTATTTGATAGTTAAAAAAAAAAAATTAATTAATTTACGTTTGAATAGGTAGTTAACAATGGTGTGGATTAATTTCTGTTTACATTTCTAGTGTTTTGGTGTATAGATTTGAAAAATTATTCTATCCCACTTGCAGTTGAAATTGTAATATTCTCTTATTTATAATTTGGTAACTTAAAAATTCATTTTTAATATGATTTAAATTTTCAATGTTATAATTTCAATAATAAATTTAATAAACATAAGAACAATTATCAATTCAATTTTCATAAATATTATAATTTTTTATATGAATAAGTGTAACTCAAAAATACGAATTTGATGTTGCTAGAAATGTGTATTTTATAAAATTCACTGAAGAGTTAATAAACATGATTCCCTCGGTCATAATCCTATCTACTAAAATCACACACACACACACACACATATATATTCACTTGTTTAGGAAAAGAAATGAGTGCAGTGATAATTATATAGTTGTAGTAGTTTTAAGTTATAATTAATATAGTTGTAATGGATGCAATGGTATCTATGGTTATAAATCTCTCTCAACCTATAAAATGTGATTCCACTCAATTCTTTCCTCAGTATGCACAAGTGCGAAGTATATATAGAAATTTTTACTCCTCACTTAGTTTTGCAATATATAATTTTAAAATAATAAAAACATACGGAAATCATAAATTTTAAAATATTATTTAGCTAATTTGAATGTGAGTAATCTAAATTTTAATGTGCATATGAAATTTTTTTAAAATAATAATAATATTATAAAATTTAGTTTAGTTTAGTTTGTTGTATTTTTTAATTTCTTTATTATAATTTGATTTATTTTTATTGAAAAATTCTACACAAAAAAATTATAAAATGATTAATTATAAAAATATGTTATATTTAAAATCAAAACAATAAACAAATTATCATTTTTAAGAATTTAGCCCCAAGGGATAGCTCAATTTATCAAGTTCACGTTGCTATGTACCTTGCCAATTCGAAGGTCATAGGGTCAAATTTCCTCGACGCCCTTTGGGGTTAGACCCAACTAGATAAGACAACGAGTAGATCCCTTCAGGTGGATCTACCCAGATTATTAGCTGTGGTTGTAGTGACCATTTAGGGACCGCGAACCATAGTTGGAAAAAAATCATTTTTAAGAATTTCAAAATTGAAAAAGCAAAGTTAAAATTCATTATAGAAAGTTAACTATATATTATTATAATTATTTTCTTGTGTGGTGTTGTCTTCCGGATTCATCGCATTCATGATTTTATTGTATCGACGTTTCAAACCAACCTCTGTGATTCATCATCAGGATCAGAAGGATCAGATGTGTGAACCACAAAGGTTGGTTCGAAACGTCAATACAATAAAATCATAAATGCGATGAATCCGGAAGACAACACCACACAAAATGAAGATCGCAGAAGCCTCAAATCTATAATTATTTTCTTGGTAAAATAGAATAAAATTTGGATTTATAATTAAGAAAAATTATAGTTTGGAATATATTTGAATATTTATAAAAAACATTTTTGTGAAATAAATAAATTTTATAATTCACCTAAAGACAAGTATTGAGAGTTGGACTGGTTTCCCCGGTGAGGGCAGTCTCTTTCAGGTTTTTGTTATTAAACATGGTATAATTTGGACGTGCTCTACAGAGGCCAGTGCCTCCTTGTAATATTTTTGTTACATTAATAGAATTAGTCAAATTTAGAAAAAAAAAAAAAAAGACAAATATTGAGAGGCTTCCTTTTTTTTTCTCACATTATTATGATAGCTTGATTGAGCCCCTATTTAACCACATTAAGTACTCGATCAAGGGTTTTTTAAACCCTCAATAAAGCATTTTAAGCACACAATTGAGCCGTTGAGGGCCTAAAAAAACAAAGTTTTAGCTCCTCTTTTGTAGATTTCTTTGCAACATAATTTTGTACCCTAGCAGACTCCAAGAATTTTTTTTCCTTAAGTGGCGAAGTTGCATTAGGGGATTTTTAAGGTCTAAAATGGGCTTCCTAAGGAAATTATAGAATAATCGCAGAAATAATAAAATAATATTAGATTACATCATCAAATTTTAGAGGGAAAAAAGAAAAAACTATTTTTTCAACTCGTATTTTCAACTTATCTCCTATGGATTTACTCAAATTTTGAGAGGAAACACTCATTGGATGCATAATTTTATTCCTCATCTAAGGAGTACCTATGTTGCATACTTTTAATGAACCCTACTACATGAAAAATGAGAAATATATGAATAACGTGATTGTAATCACAATTTTTCATGTATTTCTTATTTTCCGTGTAGCAAGGTCCATCAAAAGTGTGAAACATGGGTACTCCTTAGATGAGGAATCAAATTTTTCATCCAATGAGTACTCCCGCTCAAAATTTGAGTAAAGCATTAGGGAGATAAGTTGAAAATACGAGCTGAAAAAGTAGTATTATTATTTTATTATTTTTTAATCTATTTACTTTTTTACTCCAAAAATGGTGAATCATCCCCCATGGTTGACATCATTATCTTGAATCCTATTGGTTCTTATAAATTTTATTTTGGTTGTATATTTTTCTTAGGAGGCCCATTTTAGACCTCAAAAATCCCCTAATGATAATGTTGGGTTTGGGAAGGAACCCTCTATCCAATGGCATATGAGTTTGACATTTTCGAATTCATATGATATTTTTTTTTATCTAATTTCTTTTAAACAGAATGTTTGAAACTTTTTTGGACAGTTTCAAAGGGGTTGAATTAAAATTCTATAACATAAAATATACAAAACAAAAAAATTTAAAAAATACAAATACCTTCGTTTACCAATCCTCTTGAAAAGGGTACTCTTGGTTTTTGAATTTATTTATACTATAGAAAAAAATATTACAAGAACACGTGTCTGTAAATGAAATTGAAACATTACTTCGCCAACTTCAAAAAATAACAAAAATATAATTTTGCATAAAAAATAAAACTTTAATATGCAAAACTTAGTTCTCTTTATGTAGATCATGATCATATATATATATATATATATATATATATATAGATATATATATATATATATATATATATATATATATATATATATATATATATATATATATATATATATATATATATATATATTGACGCAGGGCTACCCCCGCTTACACGCACAATATGCATGTAAAATACATAAGCACATTTGTCCGAGGAATTTTAACTCTCTAAGGAGTTAAATCTTCAATATTAAGGTTAAGGCCCCATTAATCAATTCCTATGCGGAATGATTTATTAATGACCAACATAGGCTAACACCTAGTCCATATACACTTATCGGGTCTTAATCACCCCTTAAGCCTTCACACATGACTTTATTTAACCTTTCATTATAATCCATCCTATCGGGACTCATTCACCCTCATAAACCTTAGTTTAAACCTTAAGCCACATATAATCAAACTCCACATTTTTCTTTGTTATATCGGACCTAACCTCAAAACCCTCTCTTAAGTTTGGTTATGCGTAAACTTAACCCATAAACCTTTAACCCCTTTAATTCCATTATAACCCTCGTATAATGGGAATATACACAAACACACGAAAACTTACATTTTTTGCTTTTCCATAGTCTTGGCACGTTTATCGATGCTTGGACTTCAAATATTTATACACCCACACCTATATTTCGTCGGATCTGCACTTCTGGTCCATCGCCTTCTCGCTGCACTCTCCATTCACTGATCTCTGCCGTCCATCTCTTTCATTTATTCAACGGTCAATATTCACTCTGAATATTCAAAACAGTCCGTTGATCCTCCACTGTCGATCACCTCCCGCAAATTCCAACAATTCACAAGGATTTCGGGTAGACAACAAGCACGGGGATTAACCACCCGATAAAGTGGTTTCCTCTCTCCTCCTCGCTACTACGCGTCACTCGGTTAGTGGAATCGGGTTCTCACCCCTCAATACCACTTACCACTTCTCGCTCGCCTGAAATACCACTTGTGTGTAATAATTCGCCTTTTCGCTAGTTATCTTCTGCGCTCTTCCATCAAGCGATGACCATTGATCTATGAGATCGATGGTTCTCATTCTTTGTCACCTACGCTGTTGATCTTATGACAACCTCGTCCGTTGATCTCTGAGATCCAACGGTTCCTGTGCATCATCGACTTGCCTCTTCATTCATCCCTTTGCTTTGAATTTAATTCATTTCTTCAATGTTTTTCCTGTGGCTTCGGGTTTTTCTTCAGGCTTCGACCTTCCACCTCCACTGCTCAACTCACTCTTGAGCTTGACCTCTGTGAATTCTCACATTGCAGTCTCTCCAAAGCTTCGCTCTGATCCTCCAATTGTATTCAATGACCCATTATGATTCCTTTGAATCATTCTCTCCCTCTGCGTAGTTCTACAGAACTCTACTTGTAACCTCTGTTATAGAATACACAACTTACATGTAATTCAATCATTCAATATTCATTTCACACATCTATATAGCTTTGGAATAAACCTTTATATATATAAATATGAACAACTTATTACATATCGAGACTCTCTGTCTCTTAGACCTGATCTTCAATATCAGTGGCCTCCTTCCTACACTCTACCTGTAGGCTTACATTTATACCAGAAAGGTTCTATTGAACTAATTCTAGTTCAGATCCTTAATCTACTAAACTGACTCCTAAATGTCCTCTAAGTCCACTTCTAACTCCAGTTAATCCCTAAGCATCCTCTCTAGTTCCTCGAATCATGAAACTACCTTGAGAGTTATAATTGACTTCTAACTCTCTTGTCATTATTAACCACTCATGTTCTCCTTCATTCGAGAGCATTTACAAAATATCTCACATTATCTAATTAATTCCTATCCTACTCACTCAAAAGCCTAAATATTACATTAATTCAACACTTAGGAATCCAACTTCCTTAAAACACATGAACCCCCTATGTCTACTAAATTACAATGATTTTCCTTGGGTTGAATGCTCCTGCATCAGACTCCCAAAGTAGAAAATATTCATGATCTCCTAATCATGTGTCTTCATAAGTTGATAGAAAACCTCCAGTGTCCCAAACTTTAGTTTTTAGCTGTCCAAATGCCTTGCACCTTTGTTGTTGTTGTATGTCTGTTGTATTCTGTTTTATCTTCCTCTCCTTGTCAATCAAGTTCAAGTTCTGATTGATCATCCTTCCTGCTGCTATCAATTTCCTCCACATGGACTATTTCATCATCAACTGCCATAATTCTTCAATCTTTGTCTCCATTTCATCCTTGGACTGGTCCATATTCTGCCTCTTACTTCTTCCTCTTTCTCTTTGCTTCAGGTTGTTGCTGTTGTCCACTAACTCTTCAAACTGTTGTTGGTTACTTTCACTTTGTAGTTTTTGGTTTACTTTTTCTTCTACTTTTGCTCTTGCTCCAACTTTTACTTTGACTCCTACGCTTATTGCCTCCCTCTCATCCTTACCCTCTTTCATGATTATTTTTGTCTGCAGTGAATCATGACTTTCCAGCATTCTCTCCAGCAATTGAGCATCTTTGTTCCATGGATTAAATTCTTCCACAGAGTCTTCTTCTTTCATCTTTATTTGGCTACTCATCTGTGCCAAATTTCCTCCAGCATCTGCAACTAAACCTGCATTCATAAAACATTTGTCAAAATAAAAATCATAAGGCTTTTGCGCCTCTTCTTCCTTTGGCAACACATCAGTATGCTGCTCTATTTTCTCCTTCTCTATCAGCATATCAGTCTACTGATTTGAATTCTCAAAATAATTCATGAGACTGTCAGCTAGTCTCTCCTCTATACCATCTTTTCCATTAATATCTCTCTGCTCTTGCCCATTGTAGTGAACTCCTTCTTTTGCAGTGTCAATTTGCTGAACTTTCATTACCATCTCCTTTTTCTTATGATTGTCATTCTTGACAATTTTTTTTTCTTCCTTTTTCAGCAATCTATTATGGTTATATATCTTATATTTTTCCATCTAGCTTCTTTGAAAGTCTAATTTTCTATATAACTCAATAATTTCAATTGGAGTAGAATTTGAAATTTCACACAATTTTCCATACCTTCCTTTGTTATTGATAAATCATCAGATGTCCTATTTCCCTTTGCTAAGTTTTTTGCATAGACTTCTTCTTCCTTAACATCTTTCAGTAGATGTCCTTCTTCTTCAGTACATTTTGTCTTGCTGTCACTCTGTAACTCTTCTCCCAGGGTTATCCTTGTCTCATCATCTTCATTAATATTCTATTGCATTTGTTTTTCATCAATAACATTGAGATACTCTCCCATGGACATGAATGTACCGAAAGTGGAGTGTACAATCCTAGTTTCCTATTGCTAGGCTTACTTGTTGCACACAAAGAACATCCTCTAATGAAACAAGATACATTATCAAACATGCATGGCCAATAACAATACCTTTGGGGATTCGCTAATGTCTTGCCTACACCAAAGTGTCCAACAATCAATGAAGTGTGCACCGCCCTTATGATAATGTTTCTTTCTACCTGTGGAATACATAACTTGCCCAAGTGATACAACAAACTGTTATGTACATGGTAATCTAACTCTTCAATTTGGTTTCCTTGCTTCAAGCTTGCATAAACATCTTAAAAGTCATTATCATATGCATATTGCTCAATGTAACTTTCATGTAAAACAAAATTGTGCTGGAGTATAATAGATGAATTTAAAATAGGCCTAGAAAACATATCATCTACCTTATTGTAGATTCCCTTTTTGTATTTGATAACCAGATGAAAATATTGTAGAAATCCCATCCATCTGAAGTGTCATGATTGCTGCAACTTTGATTGTGATTGTAAGTACTACAATGGTTGATGGTCAGTATGGATAATGGTCTCTTTCCCCATCAATTAGTGTTTCCATTTCTTAACACGTTGTACAAATGCGTAAAGTTCTTTGTCATAAGTGGGATAGTTAGTCACAACACCATTAAAAATTTCAGAATGAAATGAAATGGGCTTACCATGCTGCATAATAACTGCTCCCATGGCGTAATCACTAGCATCCATTTGAATCTCAAATGGCTATCTAAGATCCGAAAGAGCCAATATCGGTGTTGAACTGATATTTTGTTTTAAAGCATCAAATGCTTTCTGTTGTACATCTCCCCAATGGAAGAATTTCTTGACACTAGTCAATGCATGTAGTGGTGCTGCAATGGAAGAAAAATTAGCAATAAATTTCCTCCAATATTGTGCTGCCCCTGAAAAGCTTCTTACCTCTGTAATTGTATTGTCATTATCCAATTCAAAATGACCTCAAATCTAGAGGGGTCTATCTTCATCTCACCTCCTCCAACAATGTGTCCCAAATACACTAAAGAAGTCTTTCAAATTCACATTTTGACATCTTTAAAAACAATGGTTCTTTTCTCAAGACATCAAGTACTTTGTTCACATGCATGACATGTTCATATCTGGATTTGTTGAATGTGAGAATATCATCTAAGTAAACAATGACAAAATCATATAGAAATGGTCTCAATACATCATTCATAACTCTCATGAAAGTAGCTGGAGCATTTGTAAGACCAAAAGGCATAACAAGCCACTCAAACAATCCTTGTTTGATTTTAAATGCGATTTTCCAAATTTCCTCTTCAGCTATTCTAACTTGATGATAACCACTTCATAAGTCTAACTTAGTGAAATACTTTGCATACCTCAATTGATCAAGAAAATCATCAATTCTTGGGAGTGGATAACGATTCTTTACCGTTATTTTATTCAGTGCATGAAAATACACACATGTACCAAGTCATGTCCTTGTTTGGCACCAAGACAATGGGTGAACCACATGGAAACGTAGATGGGTGTATGATACCTTTGTTAAAAAATTCTTGAATATTTTTCTTGATTTCCATGCTCTCCATGATCGACATGCGATACATGCCAATGTTTGGAAGTGGAACATCCTACTGCAGCTATATCTCATGCTTAATTCCCCTCTTGGGAGGTAACCCCTTTGGTTCCTGAAACATCTCGCCATGCTTTCTTATCACATCAAAGAAATAATATTTTAAATTATCATCACAACCTTCAAAGATTCATAATCAATATCATTCTTTTTCTTGATCATGAGAAGCACAAAATTTTTACTTGCATTTACTAGTCTCTTCATCTGCCCTGCATTAACCAAAGAAATTTTCAATTTTTTTTTATGTTCTCTCACAATGTACTCCACTCCATCCTTGAGAAATTGGTATTTGTTCTCATGGTGATAAAATATCGCTTTCCTATCATACAAATATGGGCTTCCCAAAATCATTCCTTAGATGTCAAGAGGAACTACATCTAACTCAACTTCATCAATGAATTTTTCAGTAATGGCAAACTTGAATAAGTATTTCCTTGTAACCTCTAAATTTGAATTCTTGACTATCCAACCCAAGGGATATGGCTTATGATGAGGTATAGTTTCAAGGCTAAGCTTTTTGACCAAGTCTTCTGAAATTAAGTTTGATTGTGACCCAATATCAAATAATGCATCAATCTTTGTATGATTTGAAATTACCCTTACATGGAAAAACTCTATCATTGATTCTTCATTTGGAGTGTTTTTGTGAGTATGTGAGGAACTAGTGCTTGCAATAACTTATTTTCTTTTTGTGACCATGGCTGAAATCATGGTCTCATCACCAGAATCAGATCCAAGATCATGTTGTGTGGTAGCTGTTGTCTTTTGTTTCCCCTTATTGTTTGGTTTCTTAGGCCTTAGTTCAGGATGTAATTTCCAACAATTGGTTTCATTATGCCCCTCTTTGGAACAATGTTGCCATATATTTTTCTCCCCTTCTTTCTTCACACTTGCATTCTTCTTTCATTTCCATTTTCCACCCTTCTCTTTCTCTTTACCCTTGAATGGCTTCTTCTTACTACACTTTTCCTTAATGTTCTTTCCTCTTGCTTCAAGGTGCATGGCTTGCACACATACCTCATCTAAGTTGTTTGCATTGAACATAAGGATAGTGTGCTTTAAGTAGGAATGTAAACCCCCAATATATTTCAACAATGTATCTTGGGAATTCAAGTTTACTCCTAACAACAAAGCCCTCTTCCTAAACTCCTAGGTATAGTCTTGAACTGTTTGGCCCTTCAGTTGCCTAAAATTTTTCCAACTCATAATGGATTTTTGCATATAGGCTAAAGGATAAAAGTTCCTTTTAATTGAAGAAACAAATTCAACCCAAGAAATTCATATCTTACCATGAATTCACATTTCTTTTTGAGTCTTTGCTTCCCACCAAACTAGTGTTGCTCCTTCTAGCCTCAATGAAGCCAACTAGATTTTTATATCATCTTCTTGAAGGTTCTGAATTCTGCAATAAACCTCCAATTGTCGAATCCAATCGTCTAACGTTTCTGCATTCACCTCACCATTGTACATGGGAAGTTCAAACTTAATGTCCAATTTGAGTAAGGGAGTATTTTATTTTGGGATTTTTGAATGAGTATGGACAATTTTTGTGGTGGAAGTGGAAGATGATGATGTTTGTGATGATGAAAATGATGAGGAAGATGATTAAGATGGTGGAGATGGAGGATTATTTCCTCCATTACTCTTTGAATCCTTCTTTTCATCTTTTTTATCTCCTCAGATTCCCTCTCCATGTGGGGACTTAGAACTCTCTCCAGCCATTCTAGTATTCCTCTCTTCATAGAGGACTCTAACCATGTCAGTTAAGTCATAGAAATCTTTCTTGAATGCTTCCTCTTCTGAAAGGCCTTCAGTCTCTCCTGCTCCAGACGTGATGGATTTGGATTCAAGCTCAGTTTCTGGTACTGCTTGTACCTCCTCAATCTCAATTGAAGGTAAAACTTGAGGTGCTTCAAGTGCAACTGGGATTGAAACTTTGGGTGGAGATTGTGGCCTTGTGGCTCTCCTTCTTCTGGTCATTACCTCAGGATTTGCAACCAATAGTTTCCCTTATCCTCTCTGCAACTTTAAGCTTGTAATGATCACAAATTTGCAACCATTAAAACCTTACTTGCACAAAACTCAAGCAATTAAGAAAATAACCTTTTCTCTGATACCAACTTGATCTGTTGTTGAATGTTGGTTTTATTGTGCTAATTTCAACTTCAGAATGAAAAACAACTGCTTATCATTTGCTTCATATGCATAAGTTTCCTTTATGGTGTTTGTGAATGAACATGTAAATTTATGTCAAATTCATGGGGAAAATAGCATGAAAGTAAAGTGTTGAACAACAACAAACAAATGTACAAAAAACCATCAAAATGAACACTTAACATAGTGTTTTGATGAAGGAGTTCACCCCTCCTGGGCTATATCTCTTTGGTCCAGCTTCCATGGCTTGGGCTCTTGTATTAGCTCAAAATGGAAAAAAGTGTTATTTACAATGCTCTACTACTCCTGAAACCTGATTCAATGTGCTCAGAACATCAAAATCATCTAGGAATGCCTTTTCCTGATCCCAATTTTGTCCAATTTTACAAAAGTTATGGCAAAATCAATTTCTCCTTGGAATTCTCCACTAAAACTGGAGGAACTCCAGTTAACTCTGCTAAAATTGGAGTTAGTGTCGAATTTGGGGGACCACCAGAAATTCCGCCATCTTAACTACAATTTAATTAAATGTTAAGTGCACTTAACGTTAAACCTACAATTAGAGCTTAATCCGCGTGGTTGTCCTAACCGTTAGTCGATGATTATGCAATAGTGGACACATGATGGCAATAATGTCAATGGTTATGGCTTACATAGCCTATGGTTATGTGGTAATGGTCACATGGGAGGGGTTTGGCCCTCTCCTCCCCCCAAACGCAATGTTTAAAACTTTAAATAGAACATGAACCAGTTATAGGTTAAGTCACAAAGCGGTGGTGTAGTGGTATTGTTCTAGGCCTATGTGGACGAGGTTGTGGATTCGACTCTGCTGACTTTCCCATAAATGTTTCTAAGTGCACCGATATGTCCGGTCCTTTGGGGAGCGACATGTGGCAGCCTTCGGGCTTGCCACATGTCCCCTCTTCGTTGGTCCATTCTCCACCAATAAGAAAACGACAATTAATCAACCCTATATACCAACCACAACTCGCCACATGGTGAGTCCTTACTGGAAATTGACCATTCCTTTGACTTGCCCAGTCACCTACCACGTCAGTAGTACGGACTGCTGACTGTGTAGTGACTATACTTTTTTTTTTTTAATTTATTATGTTTGGGAAATCGAACAGAACGCGATATCTTCCTCATACGAGCTCTGTTTTGAGTGAAGCGAGTTGCATTGGGATCGTGTCACCGAGACAAATGTGGTCATTCAGGTTTTGAGTGAGTCTAAGCACTTTTATTTTTTAGCTAAATACTAAGCACTTGATCAGATTATGATCTCAATAACATGGTGCTCGGATCAGAACATAGTATCACTAACATGTCAATAATATGTTGAAGTCAAAAGTATCTTAAAAATGAATTGGGAAGGTCGTGAAGCAATCTCGATGATGTCAATACTACTAATGTCATGATGCTAGAAGGTCTCCAAGGAAGTGATGAAAGGATACAAATGATGGGCAGCTCAAGCAAAAGAAGCATCAAGGTGAAGATCTCCTCTTCACACACCAAGTAAGTATCTTTCAAATTTATAATCAGATTTGGTTGAATTATTTCATGATTGCAAGGGGATTTATAAATCGGTTAGATAATCGAAAGTCCTTGCATAGAATAAGGATGATTGTCATAATCCTCATAGAAAAGAGAAATCATTGATATCTATGAAAAGTTCTATGAAGTTCAAGCATTGTTTGAATCCATCAAGAGATTCATAGGAGTCATATGATATCACTCAAAAGTCCTCTCATACCTAAATAGAAAAAGAGGAGACATAAAGAGAGATATATCAAATGCTATATATACTTGAGGAAATTAAAGTAAAGAAGGTCACTTAGACCTACATAGTAGTAAAGGTATCAAAATGTAATATTCCTAATTAGCTATGGCTAATTGGAATATTCGATTTTGCTCTATTTTACCTATTATAGTTATTTTTAAATAAAAAGATGAAGGGGGACATAACTCACCTTTAGAATAAAGTCACTTCCTAGGTAGCACAACGTTGTGACTTAAGAGGAGCCAAGGGGGGAAGGCCAAAGGACCACGCACAGATGGGGGCCCACACAGACACTTGGAACTGTGTAGTTGGATAGGTGGCTTGGGCTTTAAGGTTTTGGAGAAGGGCCGATGCTATAAAGGAGAGAGGAGCTCCCTCATTTGGATCATTATGGTTATGAGAATTTGTGATAGTCATTTCGACTTAGAGCACGCTCGCTGTTTAGCTAGTCTGCAGCACTGTTTAGTGCATTGAGTGTCTCCATTCGGAGATCTCACCCTTAGCCCCGAGGGACTTCGAGTGCCTGCTCGGGCAAGGTATTTCCATTGGCATTCCAGTAGTAGATTCATCAGCATTTCAGCAGCAATTTCATCAGCATTTCAGCAGCAGTTTCATCAGCGTCTTTGAGGAACTGCGCAGAACCCCAAGGGGGTGATTTTCGGGGGTCAGCCATTTCAGAAAATCTTTCTGGGTTTTTCTGGGTTTTTTTAGTAGAGTCTGATCCCAGAGTTTCAGCCTTTTTTGAGGAGGGGAGCAACCCCAAATCCTCATTTGATTTCCAGTAGCAATAGTAGCACAACAATGTCCTAGCAGTTAGGACGCAGATCAATTTGAGGCCATTCCAGGAAATATTTCTGGGTTTTTCTGGGTTTTTCTGGGTTTCTTGAGTAGAGCCCGAATCCAGAGTTTTAGCTTTTTTGGAGGAGGGGAGCAGCCCCAAATCATCATTTGTTTTCTAGCAGCAACAGTAGTACAGCAGCAACATCCACATAGAGAGGCCATTCTTGTCATTCTGAGAGTATTTCTTCACTTGCCTTGTGCAAGTCGAGGTGCCATCTGTCTAATCACCTCTTGTACTCATTTATTGCTCAGTATAATAAAATGGCTTAGCACTTTCTCGCTGCATTTCTTGTATCTGCTTATATTTCCAGTTTACATTATTATATGCTGTTTCACTGTCATTTTATCACTTCTAGGTTATTATATCATTTGCACATATTTGGTTGGAGTTTTTGCTGGGGTTTGAGGAACATTCTGGGTTAGGAATATTACAGTGGTATCAGAGCATAGATCTAGCTCAGCTTGTGGAGCTAGCAATCTATGACACCGGGGGAAAAACCCTATATCTGTTATAGAGGTCAGAGATACAGAGACACTGAATGTAGGTTGGAGAATACCTACGGAGAGGGAGACTGTGTTCCTGTGGCGGACGCAGAATAGGAGGAACCTGTGGTAGACACAGAACAAAGAGAGCCAGTAGTGGACGCAGAGCAAATGGCAGATGAGGACGGGAAGAGATTTGCGGACATGCTCCTCAAATCTGTGCAGGATCTGTTGAGGCAGATTGAGGTGATGGGGCAGATATTCACAACAGTAGAGGCCAGATAGCGTGAGAGCCCACGAGTTTTCCAGATTGGTGAGGGATCAGGTGCATCCCATCACTTGCCAAAGCAGTGTGATACTGCGCAGCAGGTGGCCTCACATGCCCCTACACGCTCTACCATGCCCACTTTCTTAGGAGTAGACACGGGGGCCATAGCCCAGCAGGAGGCAGAGCCCGGACATATGGGCAACTATTTTGCAGAGTACTAGGCCTATGGGTAGGAGTTCAGGGAAGCCCTCTCATTCAGAGATTTTGTTCAACTCCAGCAAGATAGTAGACCCCGGGATCATCACAGAGGGTACCGGCATTACCATGATGGCGACACCCATCGTGCAACGAGCCAATTCCACCTGCCTACGTTTGATGGCTCATCAAACAGTTCAGAGAAGTCTTGGGTGGAGAAGCTGGACATTTATTTCCAGCTTAACCAGATGTCGGAGGCAGAGGCCATCAAGGTGGCAACGTTGCATTTGGATGGCGAGGCCAAGATTAGTGATTTCATGGGATGGTTACACTGGGGCACTCCACAGTGACGTCATATGTTGAGTTTACCAGGAGACTGATGGAGCGATTTGATCAGAGGGATCCAGAGCAGCATTTCGTTGAGCTGACAAGGCTCAAACAGACAGGGAGCCCAGAGACCTACATTGCAGATTTCTTGAGGGTCTCCGTGATGGTGCCAGACCTCTCCACGGCACGGAGGGTCTATATGTATGTTGAGGGTCTAGCAGAGCCACTTCGGGGTCTAGTCCAATCCACTAGACCAGCTACGCTCCAGGACGCTATCAGCAGGACCCGGGACTTACAGGATGTTTTACCCAGGACCCGGACACCTTACCCCCAAAGACAACCTTTTTAGTCTAAGGGGAAGGACGTGAGGATTCCACCTCCAAAGGGGAATCCAGGATGAGTACAGATTGAGGACGATGTCAAGAGGGAGCTAAAGAAGAAGCGGTTGTGCTTCACATGTCAGGAGCCGTGGGCACTAGGACATAGATGTGCTGCTGGCAAAGCACATTTTATTGAGGTCTTCTCCGAGAGCAGTGGAGAAGAGGATGATGAGGAGGATGTGGAGGCAGGAGATAGCCATGCCATACAGGGACCTTTGCCACCTCCACCACTAGCAGCAGGTGGTGCATCTTTTGCACCCACCGAAGGGGCCCTTGCAGCATTGCGAGGAGTTCCCAAGTATCTGACACTACATGTACGAGGGACAGTACGTGGCCAATGAGTATTACTTTTGGTTGACAGTGGGGCAACCCACAACTTCATCGATGCACAGATGGTTGAGCGGAGAGGTATACAGACAGAGGGCTTCGATGGGTTTTCAGTCTTGGTCCCAGGAGATCAGACCATGACGTGTGCTCGTTATGTTCCTGAGCTATCAGTGACGATGGGCACCTACACATTGACTAACCACTTTTTCGTGGTCGATATTCCGAACACCAACATGATATTGGGTGTTCAGTGGCTCATCACTCTAGGGAAAGTCACAACAGATTGGAAGACCCTAGAGATGGAGTGGGATGATGAGAAGATAGGGAGGCATGAGAAGATACGGGGACAACACACATATCCGCCTCAGACTGTGTCAGCTCATCGGATGGAGGCAGTCTTCCAGAAGGGAGACATAGAGTGGGCAGTGGAGCTGCGTGCATCAGAGGCGAGGACTACAGGGCAGACGATACATCCAGAGATACAGTCTCTCCTTGATCGGTATGCCATAGTGTTTGGGGATATTCCACTAGGATAGCCACCGGATCGGGGGTTTGAGCACACCATCGAGCTTGAGCAGGGCATACAGGCCATGATTACCACCCCCTATAGGCACCCCAAGGCCTATCGAGACGAGATTGAGCAAGCTATCCAGGAGTTGCTGGCTCTTGGGCACATTCGGCCAAGCACGAGTCCTTTCGCTTCTTTCGTGGTGTTGGTGAAGAAGAAGGACAGTACGATGAGGATGTGCATTGACTACAGGGCTCTGAACAAGAAGACCCTGAAGAACAGGTACCCCATACCCAGGATCGATGAGTTGATGGATGAGTTGAGAGGAGCACGGTTCTTCTCAAAGATTGATTTGAGATTTGGGTACCATCAAATTCGCGTGAAGGAATAGGACATTCCCAAGACCGCTTTCAGGTGTCACTATGGGCACTTTGAGTTTTTGGTGATGCCCTTCGGGCTAACCAATGCCCCAGCCACATTTCAGTCTTGCATGAACCACATCTTCCACAGTCACTTGAGGAAGTTTGTGTTGGTATTCTTTGATGACATTCTCATTTACAGTAGGACTTGGGAGGAGCATCTCTAGCACATTGAGACAGTGTTGCGTATCTTGCAGGAGCAGCAGTTCTATGCCAAGCTCTCCAAGTGTGAGTTTGGGTTGACGGAGATGTTGTATCTGGGACACATCATAGGGGTGGACGGAGTGAGAGTCCATGAGGAGAAGATCAGGGCCATTAGAGATTGGCCAGAGCCGAGGAACGTGACAGAACTTCGGGGGTTCATTGGCATTTGTACCTACTACTGGAAGTTCGTCAAGGGTTTCTCACAGCTTGCTGCACCCCTGACAGATTTGACGAAGAAGGGGGCATTCAGCTGGACAGATACAGCGTAGCGAGCCTTTGACAGGCTCAAGGAGGTTATGAGTAGCTGCCCAGTGCTTGCATTGCCAGATTTCACGCAGCCATTTGTTTTGGAGTGTGATGTGTCAGGAGAGGGGATCGGCGCAGTATTGATGCAGGGAGGTCACCCTATAGCCTATGAGAGCCGGAAGCTCCTTCCACATGAGAGGTTGTATCCTATATATGACAAGGAGATGTTGGCCATCATGCATGCATTGGCCAAGTTCCGGCAGTATTTAGTGGGTAACAGGTTCAGGGTGAGGACTGATCACAACAGCCTCAAGTTCTTTTTGGAGCAGAAGCAGTTACAAGAGAGGCAGCAGAAGTGGATCAGCAAGATCCAAGCATATGATTTTGACATTGAGTATGTCAAGGGCAAGAACAACGTGGTCACAGATGCCCTTTCACGTAGACCAGCCACATTGTCTCTTATGAGCTTGGACACAGACTGGAGGGCTCAACTTTTAGTAGAGTACTCCAAGGACAGGTTTGCATGTGAGATTCTGGATGGGCAGGTGGCAGATGACAGGTACAGGGTGATTGATGAGATCATCTACTACAAGGACCGGATCTTCTTGACTGAGGGATCTCAGCTCAAGAAGAAGATATTTCAGGGGTCACATGACTCACCATTGGCAGGACATTAGGGGTTTACCAAAACTTACAGGGCCATCAGGGAGAGGTTCTCATGGAAGGGCCTCAAGGAGGACGTATTCCAACATATCCGGGAGTGCGACATTTGCCAGAGGAACAAGGGGGAGATGAGCCATCCTGCTAGTTTATTGTAGCCTCTTCTCATTCCGGAGGGGAAATGGGAGAGCATTTCGATGGACTTCATCACAGGGTTGCCCATGGTATAGGGCAAGGATTGTATCTTTTTCATCATTGACTGACTAATGAAGTACGCCCATTTCTTTGCCATATCCGCACACTACACAGCAGCACAGGTGGCTGAGTTGTTCTTCAGAGAGGTTTTCAGGCTACATGGTCTTCGTAAGACCATCATTAGTGACAGGGACAGCCATTTCTTGGGCGGGTTTTTGCAGGAGCTTTTTCGGCTAGTGGGGACAGAGTTGACACCAAGTACCAGTTACCACCCACAAACAGACGGACTACTTGCGTAACTATGTCAGTGGGCAGCAGAGGGCATGGCTGAAGTGGCTGCATCTGGGGGAGTACTGCTACAACACTACACATCACATGTCCATCGGCATGTCACCATTCTATGCTTTGTATGGATATCATCCTTTATCTTTTGCTGACGTGATGTTTGGTGCTAGCAAGGCTCCGAGAGCCAAGATTTGGATCCAAGAGAGTCAGGATATTCTCCGAGCTCTCAAGGATAACATGGCTACAACGCAGAACCAGCAAAAGCTGTATGCTGACAGGGGTCGGGTGGAGAGACAGTTTGAGGTAGGAGACTTGGTCTATCTACGATTACAGCCATACCGACAGTCGTCACTGAAGCAGAAGGGGGCTGAAAAGCTCAAGCCCCGCTTTTATGGGCCATACAGGGTGATACGCAGGATTGGACAGGTAGCATATGAGTTGGAGCTGCCCCAAGGCAGCAAGATTCATAACATTTTCCATGTATCATGCCTGAAGAAGGCATTGGGGCAGCATGTGACAGTGACAGATGAGCTACCACCCACGGATGATGAGGAGCATTTGGTGTTACAGCCAAAGGCTATTATTGATACCAGGGAGAGGCAGTTGCAGAGCCGAACGATCCGAGAATTCTTGGTGAGCTGGAAGAATTTACCGGATGAGGATGCCACTTGGGAGAGTGAGAACATTTTACAGCATCCATCACTTCAGTTGCTTGAGGACAAGCAACATTTTGCCGGGGGAGACTGTAATATTCCTAATTAGCTATGGCTAATTGGAATATTTGATTTTTCTCTATTTTACCTATTATAGTTATTTTTAAATAAAAAGGTGAAGGGGGACATAACTCACCTTTAGAATAAAGTCACTTCCTAGGTAGCACAATGTTGTGACTTAAGAGGAGCCAAGGGGGGAAGGCCAAAGGACCACGCAGAGATGAGGGCCCACGCAGACACTTGGAACTGTGCAGTTGGATAGGTGGCTTGGGCTTTATGGTTTTGGAGAAGGGCTAATGATATAAAGGAGAGAGGAGCTCCCTCATTCGGATTATTCTGGTTATGAGCATTTGTGATAGTCATTTTGACTTAGAGCACGCTGGTTGTTTAGCTAGTCTGCAGCACTGTTTAGTGCATTGAGTGTCTCCGTTAGGAGATCTCACCCTTAGCCCCGGGGGACTTTGAGTGCCTGCTCGGGCAAGGTATTTACATTGGCATTCTAGCAGTAGATTCATCAGCATTTCAGCAACAGTTTCATTAGCATTTCAACAGCAGTTTCATCAGCGTCTTTGAGGAACTGCGCAGAACCCCAAGGGGGTGATTTTCGGGGGTCGGCCATTTCAGAAAATATTTCTGGGTTTTTTGAGTAGAGTCCGATCCCAAAGTTTCAGCCTTTTCTGAGAAGGGGAGCATCCCCAAATCCTCATTTGATTTCTAGTAGCAACAGTACAGCAGTTTCCCAGCAGCTGGGACGCAGATCAGTGTGAGGCCATTCCAGGAAATCTTTCTAGGTTTTTTTGGGTTTCTTGAGTAGAGCCCGAATCGAGAGTTTTAGCTTTTTCTGAGGAGGGGAGCAACCCCAAATCATCATTTGTTTTCTAGCAGCAGTACAACAGTAGCATCCACGCAGAGAGGCCATTCTTGTCATTCTGAGAGTATTTCTTCACTTGCCTTGTGCAAGTAGAGGTGGCATCAATCTAATCACCTCTTGTACTCATTTATTGCTCAGTATAATAAAATGGCTTAGCACTTTCTCGCTGCATTTCATGTACCTGCTTATATTTCCGGTTTACATTATTATATGATGTTTCACTGTCATTTTATCACTTCTGGGTTATTATACCATTTGCACATATTTGGTTGGAGTTTTTGCTGGGGTTTGAGGAATATTTTGGGTTAGGAATATTACATAAAGAATGAAGGAATAACTTCATGAAGATCTAGGAAAGATGATAAGAAGGTAGTCATCATTGATGAGCAAGGTAACAAATATCAATGAACAAAGAAGGTTACCTCACTCAACAATTTGTGGTCTCTATGCTAGATAGAAAAATACAAGTTGCAGTATATAGTATTAAAGCATAAAGGAATTCAACCATGTGCAGGAAGGAAAGGAAAGGTTGGTCCTCAAGCAAAGACAAAAATAAGTATAGTTAAGATTCAATGCTATAGAAATATTTTGGAAGCTCATATCACTGAAAGATGGAGGAAGCTAAAGAAAAGGGCCAAGGAAAGAGGGAGTATCAAATCTCTCCTATGAGTAAGATAGTATACCTCACAAAAGGATCATATCAGAAGCTCATATATCTTGTGTTATAAGATATGACAATGGTAATAAGATGCATCATGGCATCATGAAAGAATTAGAAGAAAGAGCTCGTGACATCACCATGGGCATCATGAAGGACAAAAAGGACAAACTCCATGGTAGTCAAACATGAAGGATATAGCTCTTGGGAATCTCATTGAACATCAAAGGAAAGAAAGATGGCATCTAGAACAAGGCTCATCATACATCAAGAAACATTTGCCAGATGGGGATATGCAAGATCCTCAAGGTTCTCTGATGGAATCCTCATTGGAGGATTCACTAATCTAGAGAGGAAGCAAGTATTTCATCAGGAAATCCAACTTATGGAATTCATGGGATAATGGTGTGATGACATGAAGAAGATTAAGGGACTAGAGATCTCTTCAATTAAGGAAGTTGCTGGAAAAGGACTAGATGACCTAAAGGTACTAATGAGGTATGTATGATTGTATTTAATATTATAATGTCATGTCATATGGTTGTTGGTAACAATGGATCATTAATTCTATCTTGAGAAGAATGATCAAGAGAAAAAGGATCTTATCCTCTAAAAGAATGAAAGAAGGCATAAGTCACACTAGATGTAATCAACATAATATGTCCTCACATGAAGTATGAGGTAGTTGACTAAGAAACTTGATTAAAATCTCTAGGAAATGGAATGTGTAAGGAAGGAAGAGATCATGAGATATGAAACCATGATGAAGGAAATCAACATCCAAAAGACCAAGAAGATTTGACTAGGAAATCTCCTAGAAAGATATAAAGACTCTGATGAAAGTCTGAAAAAGATGAAGACCCTTGACAATGGATATCTTTGGGAGATATGTCAATAAGTGTGCAGGATGTTGATACCTACAAGAAGATGTCATGATGAAGAGCCATCTTGTAAGGTATGATTTAATTTAATATGATGTTTTGATTTCTTGAATAATATCTAGATGAGTTCATGTAGGGCTACTAGAACAAGACTTGTAAGTACAAGTACAACCAACATTCATGTGATGGATGGAAACTCCTGAAAGAAGCATGGAGAGAAAAGAAGTAGCCATATGAAGAAATTTCCAAATGTATGCCAAGAAGGCCACTTTCCATGAAGAAAGGAATGACATGACAGAATAAGAAGGAAAGTGATCGATGGTTGTTTCCCTACAAGGAAGAAGCTCAACTAAATTTCATGACATCAAGGAGAGAAGTTGATCAAGTAGTTGAAGAACCCATGAAGAAGAAGTTGTTGATGTATAAAAGAGTCCCTAGCTAAGAGGGATCTCTGACAGGTCCCTGATCAAGAGGGAGTTTGAATTAGATCACCCTTGATTACAAAGGAGTGACAATTGTGTTTTTCCATTTCATGTGTCATGCACTAGACCAGGACTAATACTCATAAGTCTAGATGAAGGCCATGAATGGAAATGTAAAAGCATGATAGATGCAACATTCTTGTCTTCACTTGGGAAGAAATATTGGGAGGATTGGGTAATCTTCTGGCATCCGATACTCTTTGAGGATGCGTAGGTCATCCAAGATAAGAGTACGCAAGAGGATTGATATTCTTTGAGGGCTAGGAACCCAAGATAAGAATATTCCTAGAAGGTCATACTCAGTGAACACCCAGGTGGGTATGTACCTTGAGAGACAATGATGAAGGTATCTATAAATCATTGGTCTCGCCACATTGTAGTTCATGGTCTCATGGAGAGAGGGAGATTTTAGTCAAGGCCTTGCACTATGACAATGTTGATTGATATGATGCTATACACATTGGATTACCAATCCGATTCTTCTTATGAGAAATTCTTCATATTGATAATAACCAAGTACCATTGTAAATACCTCCCTAGTTAAGAGGGAGTGTTGAAGAAAAGGGTAACTAGGTTCGGTATTTGTCAATGTAATTTTGATCATTTTACTTGTCAAGAAAAAATAATTATTATCTTTATAAATTATATGAATGAGTTTCTTGCTCATTCCATATGTCTAGGAAAGTCAAAGAGTCAAAAGAAAATTGAAGAGTTCTTCTTAAGCCTATGTGTAATGTATATGGGTCAAGCTGAATATCTAGAACAACCCTCCAAGACAAGGACAATCCTCTGGATGAAGTTGGCCAACAAATGAACTAAATAAAAGTCATGTCGACTTGCAAATAGAGACACATCTATTTACACTGACAGGTTGGCTAAATATGGGGATGAAACCACTATATATACCTAGCTAGGGTATACGTAAAACACCGACACACAACTCGGACTTGTTTGAGATTTTCGGGTGTGTCACAGGGTTAAAATTCGGATGGGTATAGGAGGTGTAGGATCTTGGATGGCACAACTTCGGATGGGTGCATGAAGGTTCTTGGATGCCTCTGAAATTTTGTAGGAAATTATAGTGACGAAAATTGTAGTCTAATACGCCTCGGTGATGGAAATCTGAGCATACCTCCAATCATAATCTCGGTACAAGGATATCAACTATTATCTCAATAAAGCAGTAGTAATGAAGGTCTCAATAATGGTCACAATTTTGTCCTACTAACACAATGAAGAAGCCTCATTATCTTGTCATGTGTGAAGAGAAATATTCTGAACTATCACTCTATCTTAGCTCAGAAGCAGTCATAACATATGTAATAATGATCTCAATATAACTACAGTCAAGACCTTAATAGAGAATATCACTTTCTCAGTGAATCTAAGTGTAGCTCTATTATATATCTCAGATCTTTTTGTTGTGGAGAAGATCTCGGTGAGGACATAGTAGTAATGAAGCTTGTTAGTAAACCAATAGAAACCATAGAGCTTGTTAGTAAACCAATATAAACCATAATCAGTTGGGGAATTTTGAGGTCTAAAATGGGCATCCCATGAAAAATGTACAACCAAAATATTTTTTTTAAGAACCAATAGGATTCAAGATTATGATGTCAACCATGGGGGATGATTCACCATTTTTGGAGTAAAAAAGTAAAAATATTAAAAAATAATAAAATAATTAAACTACTTTTTTAACTCGTATTTTCAACTTATCTCCCTAAAGTTTTACCCAAATTTTGAGTGGGGGTACTCATTGGATGCAAAATTTAATTCCTTGTCCAAGGAGTACCCATGTTGCATACTTTTGATGGACCCTAATACGCGAAAAATGAGAAATACATGAAAAAACATTATTGCAATCACGTTTTTCATGTATTTCTCATTTTTCGTGTACCAAGATCCATCGAATGTATGAAACATGGGTAATCCTTGGATGAGGAACCAAATTCTACATCCAATGAGTGTTACCGCTCGAAATTTGAGTAAACCCATAGGGAGATAAGATGAAAATACAAGTTGAAAAAAACAGTTTTTGTTTTTTCGCTCTAAAATTTGATGATGTAATCTAATCTTATTTTATTATTTCCACTATTATTTTATAATTTCCTTAGGAGGCCCATTTTAGACCTCAAAATTTCCCTAATGATAAATAATAGACATTATTAAGCAATAGAGGTAAGAAAAAATTTAATATTTGTAAATGGGGGCTTCCATGGAGTTCGTCTAGATTACCTGGGTAGTGGGTGGACATGTCATTCCTTATCATAAGGTGAAACAAAGTACAACATACAAGTCAAAGCATGAAGCTCCATTACACTTTTGGAAAGAGAGGGCACGTTTAAGTGAAAAAAAGATGGCTCAATCGAGCATTTTAAGCACTCGATCGAGTCATTTTTAAGTGCTCGATTGAGTTCCTTGAGCGCTAAAAAAAAATCTTGATCGAGCATTAAAAATAACTCTTGATCATGCTCCATTGTAACCCCATGTTAGGATATCAATCGATCTTTATGGATCGATCTAGCCCTAAAGCTCAAAATTTTAAAATTTATGTAAATATAAATAATAATATGCAAAATTTAAAATTGTAAGTATTTGATAGTTAAAAAAAAAACAAATTTAATTAATTTACTTTTGAATAGGTAGTTAACAACGGTGTGGATTAATTTCTATTTACATTTCTAGTGTTTTGGTGTATAGATTTGAAAAATTATTCTATCCCACTTGCAGTTGAAATTGTAATATTCTCTTATTTATAATTTGGTAACTTAAAAATTCATTTTTAATATGATTTAAATTTTCAATGTTATAATTTCAATAATAAATTTAATAAACATAAGAACAATTATCAATTCAATTTTCATAAATATTATAATTTTTTATATGAATAAGTGTAACTCAAAAATACGAATTTGATGTTGCTAGAAATGTGTATTTTATAAAATTCACTGAAGAGTTAATAAACATGATTCCCTCGGTCATAATCATATCTATTAAAATCACACACACACACACACACATATATATCCACTTGTTTAGGAAAAGAAATTAGTGCAGTGATAATTATATAGTTGTAGTAGTTTTAAGTTATAATTAATATAGTTGTAATGGATGTAATGGTATCTATGGTTATAAATCTCTCTCAACCTATAAAATGTGATTCCACTCAATTCTTTCCTCAGTATGCACAAGTGTGAAGTATATATAGAATTTTTTACTCTTCACTTAGTTTTGCAATATATAATTTTAAAATAATAAAAACATACGGAAATCATAAATTTTAAAATATTATTTAGCTAATTTGAATGTGAGTAATCTAAATTTTAATGTGCGTATGAAATTTTTTTAAAATAATAATAATATTATAAAATTTAGTTTAGTTTAGTTTGTTGTATTTTTTAATTTCTTTATTATAATTTGATTTATTTTTATTGAAAAATTCTACACAAAAAAATTATAAAATGATTAATTATAAAAATATGTTATATTTAAAATCAAAAAATAAACAAATGATCATTTTTAAGAATTTAGCCCCAAGGGATAGCTCAATTTATCAAGTTCACATTGCTATGTACCTTGCCAATTCGAAGGTCATAGGGTCAAATTTCCTCGATGCCCTTGGGGTTAGACCTAACTAGATAAGACAACGAGTAGATCCCTTCAGGTGGATCTACCCAGATTATTAGCTGTGGTTGTAGTGACCATTTAGGGACCGCGAACCATAGTTGGAAAAAAATCATTTTTAAGAATTTCAAAATTGAAAAAGCAAAGTTAAAATTCATTATAGAAAGTTAACTATATATTATTATAATTATTTTCTTGTGTGGTGTTGTCTTCCGGATTCATCGCATTCATGATTTTATTGTATCGACGTTTCAAACCAACCTCTGTGATTCATCATCAGGATCAGAAGGATCAGATGTGTGAACCACAAAGGTTGGTTCGAAACGTCAATACAATAAAATCATAAATGCGATGAATCCGGAAGACAACACCACACAAAATGAAGATCGCAGAAGCCTCAAATCTATAATTATTTTCTTGGTAAAATAGAATAAAATTTGGATTTATAATTAAGAAAAATTATAGTTTGGAATATATTTGAATATTTATAAAAAACATTTTTGTGAAATAAATAAATTTTATAATTCACCTAAAGACAAGTATTGAGAGTTGGACTGGTTTCCCCGGTGAGGGCAGTCTCTTTCAGGTTTTTGTTATTAAACATGGTATAATTTGGACGTGCTCTGCAGAGGCCAGTGCCTCCTTGTAATATTTTTGTTACATTAATAGAATTAGTCAAATTTAGAAAAAAAAAAAAAAAGACAAGTATTGAGAGGCTTCCTTTTTTTTTTTCACATTATTATGATAGCTTGATCGAGCCCCTATTTAACCACATTAAGTACTCGATCAAGGGTTTTTTAAACCCTCAATCAAGCATTTTAAGCACACAATCGAGCTACTGAGGGCCTAAAAAACAAAGTTTTAGCTCCTCTTTTGTAGATTTCTTTGCAACATAATTTTGTACCCTAGCAGACTCCAAGCAAAATTTGTCCTTAAGTGGCGAAGTTGCATTAGGGGATTTTTAAGGTCTAAAATGGGCCTCCTAAGGAAATTATAGAATAATCGCGGAAATAATAAAATAATATTAGATTACATCATCAAATTTTAGAGGGAAAAAAGAAAAAACTATTTTTTCAACTCGTATTTTCAACTTATCTCCTATGGGTTTACTCAAATTTTGAGAGGAAACACTCATTGGATGCATAATTTTATTCCTCATCTAAGGAGTACCCATGTTGCATACTTTTAATGAACCCTACTACATGAAAAATGAGAAATATATGAATAACGTGATTGTAATCACAATTTTTCATGTATTTCTTATTTTCCGTGTAGCAAGGTCCATCAAAAGTGTGAAACATGGGTACTCCTTAGATGAGGAATCAAATTTTTCATCCAATGAGTACTCCCGCTCAAAATTTGAGTAAAGCATTAGGGAGATAAGTTGAAAATACGAGCTGAAAAAGTAGTATTATTATTTTATTATTTTTTAATCTATTTACTTTTTTACTCCAAAAATGGTGAATCACCCCCCATGGTTGACATCATTATCTTGAATCCTATTGGTTCTTATAAATTTTATTTTGGTTGTATATTTTTCTTAGGAGGCCCATTTTAGACCTCAAAAATCCCCTAATGATAATGTTGGGTTTGGGAAGGAACCCTCTATCTAATGGAATATGAGTTTGACATTTTCGAATTCATATGATATTTATTTTTATCTAATTTCTTTTAAACAGAATGTTTGAAACTTTTTTGGACAGTTTCAAAGGGGTTGAATTAAAATTCTATAACATAAAATATACAAAACAAAAAAATTTAAAAAATACAAATACCTTCGTTTACCAATCCTCTTGAAAAGGGTACTCTTGGTTTTTGAATTTATTTATACTATAGAAAAAAATATTACAAGAACACGTGTCTGTAAATGAAATTGAAACATTACTTCGCCAACTTCAAAAAATAACAAAAATATAATTTTGCATAAAAAATAAAACTTTAATATGCAAAACTTAGTTCTCTTTATGTAGATCATGATCATATATATATATATATATATATATAGATATATATATATATATATATATATATATATTGACGCAGGGCTACCCCCGCTTACACCCACAGTATGCATGTAAAATACATAAGCACATTTGTCCCAGGAATTTTAACTCTCTAAGGAGTTAAATCTTCAATATTAAGGTTAAGGCCCCATTAATCAATTCCTATGCGGAATGATTTACTAATGACCAACATAGGCTAACCCCTAGTCCATATACACTTATCGGGTCTTAATCACCCCTTAAGCCTTCACATATGACTTTATTTAACCTTTCATTATAATCCATCCTATCGGGACTCATTCACCCTCATAAACCTTAGTTTAAACCTTAAGCCACATATAATCAAACTCCACATTTTTCTTTGTTATATCGGACCTACCCACAAAACCCTCTCTTAACTTTGGTTATGTGTAAACTTAACCCATAAACCTTTAAGCCCTTTAATTCCATTATAACCCTCGTATAATGGGAATATACACAAACACACGAAAACTTACATTTTCCGCTTTTCCATAGTCTTGGCGCGTTTATCGATGCTTGGACTTCAAATATTTATACACCCACACCTATATATCGTCGGATCTGCACTTCTGGTCCATCGCCTTCTCGCTGCACTCTCCATTCACTGATCTCTGCCGTCCATCTCTTTCATTTATTCAACGGTCAATATTCACTCTGAATATTCAAAACAGTCCGTTGATCCTCCACTGTCGATCACCTCCCGCAAATTCCAACAATTCACAAGGATTTCGGGTAGACAACAAGCACGAGGATTAACCACCCGATAAAGTGGTTTCCTCTCTCCTCCTCGCTACTACGCGTCACTCGGTTAGTGGAATCGGGTTCTCACCCCTCAATACCACTTACCACTTCTCGCTCGCCTGAAATACCACTTGTGTGTAATAATTCGCCTTTTCGCTAGTTATCTTTTGCGCTCTTCCATCAAGCGATGACCATTGATCTATGAGATCGATGGTTCTCATTCTTTGTCACCTACGCTGTTGATCTTATGACAACCTCGTCCGTTGATCTCTGAGATCCAACGGTTCCTATGCATCATCGACTTGCCTCTTCATTCATCCCTTTGCTTTGAATTTAATTCATTTCTTCAATGTTTTTCCTGTGGCTTCGGGTTTTTCTTCAGGCTTCAACCTTCCACCTCCACTGCTCAACTCACTCTTGAGCTTGACCTCTGTGAATTCTCACATTGCAGTCTCTCCAAAGCTTCGCTCTGATCCTCCAATTGTATTCAATGACCCATTATGATTCCTTTGAATCATTCTCTCCCTCTGCGTAGTTCTACAGAACTCTACTTGTAACTTCTGTTATAGAATACACAACTTACATGTAATTCAATCATTCAATATTCATTTCACACATCTATATAGCTTTGGAATAAACCTTTATATATATAAATATGAACAACTTATTACATATCGAGACTCTCTGTCTCTTAGACCTGATCTTCAATATCAGTGGCCTCCTTCCTACACTCTACCTGTAGGCTTACATTTATACCAGAAAGGTTCTATTGAACTAATTCTAGTTCAGATCCTTAATCTACTAAACTGACTCCTAAATGTCCTCTAAGTCCACTTCTAACTCCAGTTAATCCCTAAGCATCCTCTCTAGTTCCTCGAATCATGAAACTACCTTGAGAGTTATAATTGACTTCTAACTCTCTTGTCATTATTAACCACTCATGTTCTCCTTCATTCGAGAGCATTTGCAAAATATCTCACATTATCTAATTAATTCCTATCCTACTCACTCAAAAGCCTAAATATTACATTAATTCAACACTTAGGAATCCAACTTCCTTGAAACACATGAACCCCCTATGTCTACTAAATTACAATGATTTTCCTTGGGTTGAATGCTCCTGCATCAGACTCCCAAAGTAGAAAATATTCATGATCTCCTAATCATGTGTCTTCATAAGTTGATAGAAAACCTCCAGTGTCCCAAACTTTAGTTTTTAGCTGTCCAAATGCTTTGCACCTTTGTTGTTGTTGTATGTCTGTTGTGTTCTGTTTTATCTTCCTCTCCTTGTCAATCAAGTTCAAGTTCTGATTGATCATCCTTCCCGCTGCTATCAATTTCCTCCACATGGACTATTTCATCATCAACTGCCATAATTCTTCAATCTTTGTCTCCAGTTCATCCTTGGACTAGTCCATATTCTGCCTCTTACTTCTTCCTCTTTCTCTTTGCTTCAGGTTGTTGCTGTTGTCCACTAACTCTTCAAACTGTTGTTGGTTACTTTCACTTTGTAGTTTTTGGTTTACTTTTTCTTCTACTTTTGCTCTTGCTCCAACTTTTACTTTCACTCCTATGCTTATTGCCTCCCTCTCATCCTTACCCTCTTTCATGATTATTTTTGTCTGCAGTGAATCATGACTTTCCAGCATTCTCTCCACCAAATGAGCATCTTTGTTCCATGGATTAAATTCTTCCACAGAGTCTTCTTCTTTCATCTTTATTTGGCTACTCATCTGTGCCAAATTTCCTCCAGCATCTGCAACTAAACCTGCATTCATAAAACATTTGTCAAAATAAAAATCATAAGGCTTTTGCGCCTCTTCTTCCTTTGGCAACACATCAGTATGCTGCTCTATTTTCTCCTTCTCTATCAGCATATCAGTCTACTGATTTGAATTCTCAAAAGAATTCATGAGACTGTCAGCTAGTCTCTCCTCTATACCATATTTTCCATTAATATCTCTCTGCTCTTGCCCATTGTAGTGAACTCCTTCTTTTGCAGTGTCAATTTGCTGAACTTTCATTACCATCTCCTTTTTCTTATGATTGTCATTCATGACAATTTTTTTGTCTTCCTCTTTCAGCAATCTATCATGGTTATATATCTTATATTTTTCCATCTCCCTTCTTTGAAAGTCTAATTTTCTATATAACTCAATAATTTCAATTGGAGTAGAATTTGAAATTTCACACAATTTTCCATACCTTCCTTTGTTATTGATAAATCATCAGATGTCCTATTTCCCTTTGCTAAGTTTTTTGCATAGACTTCTTCTTCCTTAACATCTTTCAGTAGATGTCCTTCTTCTTCAGTACATTTTGTCTTGCTGTCACTCTGTAACTCTTCTCCCAGGGTTATCCTTGTCTCATCATCTTCATTAATATTCTATTGCATTTGTTTTTCATCAATAACATTAATCAAACTCATTTGATTACCTTTCTGAGACAATATTCCTTCATTCTTCATCAGAATAAGACCCTGATTCCTCATCTCTATGACAACTTCTATAGACTCATCCATAGACTTTTCCTTTTGTATGCAGTCAAATTCTTCTTCTGAGAAGTTTTCTTTGTCACCTTTTACTTCTAGATCTTCATCTACTCTGAAGATATCTTCGAAAGGTTTCTTTTCTCCTACAATACCTGCCATCATACACAAACTATTAGTTTTAAAAACACAAGACCTTGTGGTCTCACTTGATGCTTCAGTCATCATGTCTCCTTGCTGTTCTGAATCCTTCATATGATTAATAAGATCTTCCACATATCTCTAGTATTCATCTTCACCCAGAATTTCGCCCTGTTCAGGTTTACAAATGGACTCTTCCATTTCTAACTCAGCCTCTCTGATTTCTTCTACCAAGCTCTTCACTTTCCTCTGTTGTAGCCTCCTCTGCAACTTATGCCACTTCACTGGCTTCTTCTTTAAAACCAAACTTGGTCTGTGGCTTTCCTCTAGTATCATCATCAATACATTGAGTTGTTTTTTCATCTCTACAATCTTTTTGTCAATTTCCTCTTGACTCATCCTCTTGCCATTTTCCTTGGTATCCTCTTTCTTCATCTTTCTTCTGTTGTGGTCTTCCTCAGAACCTCTGCTATGACTATCAGTATCCATCTTCTCCTTCTCTATGAGTTCCTCACTCATTCACTATGAGCTGCATTAAAGCCTCTGCAACAACAAGTCCTCCTTGTTGCAACTTACCTCACCAAGCTTTCCTCTGTACTTGGTCTTTTGGCAAGCCCTTGGTTCTCTATCTCTGGAGCCCCTTTTGAGCACTTCTCTCTGCTCCTTCTAGGCTTCATCTCATATGCATATTCTAAGAACACAACTGTCCTCTTGTATTTCAACCACAATGAAATACTTGGTTCTGACCACCTCTTCTTTCACTTAGAAAGTCTTACCAGCTTCCTTCATTACCTTGGCAATTCTACCCACATCCTTTATGGAATTACCTTTGTGAACTGCAACAATACCTCTGTAGTAACAAATATCCTTCTTGCTACATATTCTTTACTAAGCTTCTCTCCTTTGAGCTCAGTCTCTTAGCATTTCTCTGGTTTTTTCCTCTGAAACCAATTCAGGCACTCCTTATCTGTGCATCAATGTACAAACACACATTCTCCAATCAAATCAAAACAGAACATATCACCTCACCTTCAAGATCTCTGCATGATCTTGTTCCACCATTCCACCTATACCTTGAATGGATTGTCCTCTATTTCTTGCATCTGCAAGTTCTGCTACACATCACCTTTGTGTGCCTACTTTCTGTCAGATTAGAATCTGATCCTTCCTTTCCTGCATAAACATCTTTGACACATAACTTTTTTCTCAATTCTTTCACATTGAATTTCTTTGTTCTATTTTAACACCAATTGTTTCAATTATAAGTCTGCTCTGATACCAAATGACGCAGGGCTACCCCCGCTTACACCCACAGTATGCATGTAAAATGCATAAGCACATTTGTCCCATGAATTTTAACTCTCTAAGGAGTTAAAGCTTCAATATTAAGGTTAAGTCCCCATTAATCAATTCCTATGCAGAATGATTTACTAATGCCCAACATAGGCTAACCCTTAGTCCATATACACTTATCGGGTCTTAATCACCCCTTAAGCCTTCACATATGACTTTATTTAACCTTTCCTTATAATCCATCCTATCAAAACTCATTCACCCTCATAAACCTTAGTTTAAACCTTAAGCCACATATAGTCAAACTCCACACTTTTCTTTGTTATATCGGACCTAACCACAAAACCCTCTCTTAACTTTGGTTATGCGTAAACTTAACCCATAAACCTTTAACCCCTTTAATTCCATTATAACCCTCGTATAATGGGAATATACACAAACACACGGAAACTTACATTTTCCGCTTTTCCATAGTCTTGGTGCATTTATCGATGCTTGGACTTCAAATATTTATACACCCGGACCTATATATCGTCGGGTCTACACTTCCAGTCCATTGCCTTCCCACTGCACTCTCCATTCACCGATCTCCGATAGGCCTGATCTCCGTCGTCCATCTCTTTCATCGATCCAATGGTCAATATTCACTCCGAATATTCAAAACAGTCTGTTGATCCTCCACTATCGATCACCTCCCGCAAGATCCAACGGTTCACAAGGATTTCGGGTTGGCAACAAGCACGGGGATTAACTACCCGATAAAGTAGTTTCCTCTCTCCTCCTCGCTGCTACGTGTCGCTCGGTTAGTGGAATCGGGTGCTTACCCCTCAATACCACTTACCACTTCTCGCTCACCCAAAATACCACTTGTGTGTAATAATCTGCCTTTTCGCTAGTTATCTTCCACGCTATTCCATCATGCGATGACCGTTGATCTATGAGATCGATGGTTCTCGTTCTTTGTCGCCTACGTCGTTGATCTTCTGACAACCTCGTCCATTGATCTCTGAGATCCAATGGTTCCTATGCATCATTGACTTGCCTCTTCGTTCGTCCCTTTGCTTTGACTTTAATTCATTTCTTCAATGTTTTTCTTATGGTTTTGGGTTTTTTTTCAGTGTTTCGACCTTCCGCCTCTGCTTCTCAACTCACTCTTGAGTTTGAATCATATATTTCATTAAAATTGGAAATATTTTATTACAAGGACATCACTAGAATTGAGTTTTTGGTTATTTTGAAATTCTAGATCCACTGTTTAATTGCAAATTTAATGAAATATGTGTTTTGACCTCTGCAAATTCTCACATCGCAGTCTCTCCAGAGCTTTGCTTTGATCCTCCAATTGGATTCAAAGACCCATTATGATTCCTCTAAATCATTCTCTCCCTCTGCATAGTTCTACAGAACTCTACCTGTAACCTCTCATATAGAATACACAACTTACATGTAATTCAATCATTCAATATTCATTTCACACATCTATACAGCTCTGGAATAAACCTTTATATATATATATATATATATATATATATATATATATATATATATATATATATATATATGAACAACTGATTACATATCGAGACTCTCTGTCTCTCAGACCTGATCTTCAATATCAGTGGCCTCCTTCCTACACTCTGCCTGTAGGCTTACATTTATACCAGAAAGGTTCTGTTGAACTAATTCTAGTTCAGATCCTTAATCTACTGAACTGACTCCTAAATGTCCTCTAATTCCACTTCTAACTCCAGTTAATCCCTAAGCATCCTCTCTAGTTCCTCGAATCATGAAACTACCTTAAGAGTTATAATTGACTTTTAACTCTCTTGTCATTATTAACCACTCATGTTCTCCTTCATTCAAGAGCATTTACAAAATATCTCACATTATCTAATTAATTCCTATCCTACTCACTCAAAAGCCTAAATATTACATTAGTTCAACACTTAAGAATCCAACTTCCTTAAAACACATGACTCACCTATGACAACTAAATTACAATGATTTTCCTTGGATTGAATGCTCCTGCATCATATATATGTGTGTGTGTGTGTGTGTGTGTGTTTTAAAAATTACACATTTTAGACTAAGTTATGCTACGTGAACACACACATGCCTCTTAAGATTTGTGAAAATTTGCAAGGACAAGCATTTCATTTAATGGAAAATTCAGATATTATACGACACTAATTTATTTTTCAAAAATATCATTATGACAACAAAATAATTCTCTACATATTATCTTTTTACTTTGAATCAAAATTCATAATGCTTATATGATTTTTGAAGGCTTCAATTCGATAAAAGAGTAAGATTTTGAAATTTCATCACCACATTTGGCCCAAAAGTGTAACGCATCTTCATGAATTAACCCATACAAGACACGAAAAATTGCAACAATGTCACAGGGGCTTCACTCAATGAACCTTTGACATATCACGTGTGTTCATAGCATACTAAACAATACCCCTAATTTGACTACATATTGGAAAATACCTCTAAAAATCACATTATTTAACCCTCTACTAATACGAATCCAATACACCTACCCAATTATAAAAACCATTACTTTCACTAAATATTGTAGGTATCTATTTTTTCATTAACATTTTTTATACCCATTTATATTTTTTCATTAACTTTGAGCTCACTTTTTATACCTGCCAATATAAAAACCCTTTACCCCTATTATATGCTCAATATATTATGTCATTTTTTACTCAATATATATCCTCGAAAATGAATGCACGTGGTATGGTATTGCTCCCTCGGGGAAGCCCCCGTGAACAATGTATGCAAATTTGTAAACAATTAGGCAGATTTAATTCCTGGAAAAAAACAAATAGGGTAAACCCTAGAAACCTTAATAGGGTTAAACCCTATCAGGTAGATTCGATCGAAAAACCACAACTCTCATGTAGGTCAAAGGCCAGAGCCATGAATCAAAAACCACCATAATTCGGCTATGAGTATAAGATGCAAGATCACCCTAACTCAACCCATGAAACAAAAATGGAAATCCTGATACAAAGGAAAAACTCATGCCTCAAGGATTGGAGCGAATCCAAAAAATAAGGGTTTGAAAGGTAAACCTTTAAGGAAGGAAGAGATATTACATGTAATCACTTGGAAAGATGTCAAGAAGAAGTTTCTAGTCATAATACATTTCAATGAACAATAATAACAAAAAAATGGCCTAAGAGTAAAAGAAAGGGTTTTATTTTACCCACCTTTTACCTAATTTAATGGGTATTTCAATGAAGCCCTAAAACCAAACAAGCATAATTCATCCATGAATATAAAATGTGTTGGAAGAAGAGGAGACATTGGAAGGGTCTCGTCCCTGTCATAATAAAATCAACCATTCTTGTAGCCTATACAAAACACAAATTGGGCGATTAAACAACAAAAGATGGGAAAATTAAGAAATGAAAATGAGACTAATATACAAAGGAAAAATTGTAATGCAAACCCTATTTCTCACTAGGTATAGTTGCATGGAACTTAAATTCATTTGATAAAAAGAGGCCACTTGAATGTAGAAAGGACGAGGTAATACTTTTATGAATAGAAAAGCTAAAGGGGATGGGATCAAACCCTAACCCTCTCCATAGAAGCAAAGCCACGATGGCAGAAAATGAAAACAAAACAAATGAAAGGCAAAGGGGCTAATAAACCCTAACATTTAGGCTTTATGTTAACCCATTAGGGATTAGTATTATAAACCTTGGGAATTAATATTATAAACCCAATGGATTAATAAACCCAAAGGATCAATATTATAAACCTTAATATTATAAACCCAAGAGATAGGGTTTATAATATTATAAACCCTAATATTGTTATTATAAACCTATATATTGTAAATCCTAATATTATAAATCATAGCCCCAATATTAAACCTTAATATTATAAACATAATATTAAAAATCTCTAATATTTTAAACCTAGTATTAAACCCTAGTTTTGTGATGTAACAATGTGACATTGAATAAGTTGCAAAGTAATGTAACATGTGACAATGATTGTGAGATTGATTGTTGTATTGAGAAAATGTTTGTCGCAATGGGAAGTTAGATAGATTTGTGTACCATTCTAACATCACAATATTAAATCCTAATCTAAAACCCTTACATTATAAAACCCAATATAATAAGCGTTAAGATTAATATTATAAACCTTGCTATTAAACCTCACTATTATAAATTATAAACCCAATATTAACCTCATATTATAAAACCAATATTAAAAACCTAAATATTACAAACCCTAATTTTAAACCCCAATTTTGTAATGTCGCAAAGTGATGTTGAATAAATTGCAATATAATGTAATATTGTGACAATGATTATTAGATTGATTTTTCATCGAGACAATGTTTATCACAATTCAACATTGGATAGGATTTTGTACCATTCCAATATCACAAGATTATACCGTAATACAAAACCATAACAATATAAATCCAATATAATAAACCCTAAGATTAAAAACCCTAGGCTTAATATATTAAACCCTAGGATCAATATTATAAACTTCAAGATTAATATTGTTAACCCTACCCATCCACTATAAGCATCCAATATGGTGCATTAAAGTGCACTTATAGATAGGCCATGATTCCCAAGGTAAGTATGGGTTACCGTGGTAGATATGTTGACTATTGGTGATTATGATTCTCATGTTGACTAACATTGACCATGTCAATAATAGTCAACCATAGCCAATATGTGTTAATGTAGAAATATTATAAACCCTAACATAATCAACCACATTTATCCCTTGAATTTATACTATTAATCTCTTTGGTTTCTAATATTAATCCACCCTTCAATTTATAATATTAATAATCCCTTAGGTTTATAATATTAATAATCGTTTGGGTTTATTAATCCATTGGGTTTATAATATTAATCCCTTGGGTTTATTAACCGCTTGGGTTTATAATATTAATAATCGCTTGGCTTTAAAATATTAATCCCTTACGTTTATTAATCCATTGTGTTTATAATATTAGTCCCTTGGGTTTGTAATATTAATCCCTTAGGTTCATTAATAATTTGGGTTTAAAATATTAATCTTTTGAATTTTTAATATTAATCACTTGGGTTTATTAATCCCTTGTGTTTATAATATTAGACAGTTGGGTTTATAATATTAATCCCTTAGATTTATAATATCAATAATCCCTTGGACTTATAATATTAATTACCCATTAGGTTTAAAATATTAATGCTTTGGGTTTATTAATCCCCTCAGTTTATAATATTAATTCCTTTGGTTTATTAATACATTGGGTTTATAATATTATTCCCTTGGGTTTACTAATTCCTTGGGTTCATTATTCCTTTGGGTTTTTGATATTAATCCCTTTGGCTTATAATATTAATAATACATTGGGATTATTAATCACTTTGGTTTATTAATATTAATAATTCCTTAGGTTTGTAATATTAATAATACCTTTGGTTTATAATATTAATCCCTTGAGTTTATAATATTAATAATCACCTACTCACTAATTTTTTATTTATTTTATTGAATATTACATTATTCCATATTTAATTCACTGGGTTTATAATATTAATAATCACTTGGGTTCATTAATCCATTAGGTTTATAATATTAATAGTCCTTTGAATTTATAATATTAATCCCTTAAGTTTATAATATTAATAATCCCTTGCGTTTAGCTAGGTTTAGCCACTTGCAGAAGGTTCAGTAGTAGCAGGTGGGTAGAGTTGCACACAATGAATCCCAGCCTCAAGGTCATTTGTGTTGTTATCATTCTTTATCATGGTTGTTTCATGAGTGGACCCTCGAGAGGAGGGGGAGGGCCCTCCTCATTTAGCCATGTCGTTACTGGAGTGCACAACGACACGTAAGGACCCGTTAGTGCATATATAGGTGGGAAAGAATAGGAAGAAACGCCTGTAATGGAAGCCCAATGGCAAGCAGGGAACTGAGGGAAATGCCTGCCAAAAGCTACCAATAATCCAAAATTTGTGATTCCAAAAAACTAATTGGAAAAAACCCAAAAAATTCTAAAAGATCACTCCCTCATATGCAAGTTCATGGGGATCTGGCTGAAAGAGCAAGAGATCATCCAATGGATCCAAGCAAAATGGAACCCAAGTGGGCCAATCAAACTGAGCATAAGAGAAAAAGGCTTCTTACAGTGATTTTTGCAGATCTATTAGATTGGGAAAAATTAGGTTGTACTTCATGAACAATGTAGGATTATTCATCTAGCTATGGGAAGAATGTCACAATCCAAAGAAAGAACAATTCCTAACAACTCCAGTGTGTGTTCGACTCTTATCCCTACCCGAAGACTTCTAGGAACCGAATATTCTAGAAGGGATCAGAAATTCTATTACATGATTTGTGAAAATCTTAGAGATCACAAAGAGACGACGACATGTAGCTTACGCCTGGATCTATGTTCATATGAATATCTCTCAACCACTGCCTGCATCAATCGATCTAGAATATCATGACATGACCTGGACCCAACCCTTGGATTATGAACACGTACCCTTGAAATGTTGTATATGCCATGAATATGGCTATTTGTTCCTAGATTTCCAACTCACAATAGCTAAAGAGAAAAAATAAAATGAGAAAAAAGACAATTATGGATTCCAAACCATTGGACCAAGAAAGGGAAGATAATTGTGAAACCACCAACACCTTCTAGGTGGACACTCTACTCCACCATCAACAACTTTTCTAATGATAAAGGCCTAAGTAGCACAGAGAAAACCCAAATATTCTATAGGTAACAACCCCTTCACTATTTTGGAAAATTTGGAAGCAACTGAACCTGCTAAGAGTTCGGAACAGTAGGTAAGAATACAAGTGATGGATATTAATCAGCGGAAAGAAAAGGGGGGAGACAAGGCCACACCTAAAAGGAAATCACAAGAGGATATGGAAGATGATCGTAGGCTAAATGAAGTTCTAATACATACCAATGTAATCCTGGAAGTTGAGGAGAAACACAATCAATTAAATACAGATGAAAATATAATGCTATATTTTTTCCAAGTGTCGGTTAAATAAGAGGTCAAGAATATGCCCCTAGCCAATTGGTCCATTTTAGGAACTTATTCAGTCAATGGTGTGTGATATTTTACCAGTTGGATGGAGATCAGAAGTATCTCAACTGAAATAAGGATAATGGACAGCTATCCCTTCAACAATTGGAGTTGGTTGTAGTAAAATGTGACAAAATAGGAAGGAAAATGAAAAATGAGGCATTGAAGGAAGCCATATTATTCCTATTGAACTCAGGGAAAATGAGCCAGTTAATGGAGTACTTTCCTCACACCACCCATATTTCCCAATGAAAATAATATCATGGAACATTCAGTGCTTAAATTTATAAGGTAAGCTCCATTACCTAAAAACTAAGATTAAAAGGAAAAGACAAAGATCATTTTGTTGTAGGAAACCAAAATATCAAGAGAAAATTTAGGAAACATCCTACCTAAGTTTTGGAGGGGAAACAAGGCCATGGCCATTGATGCTCGGGGTACAGTAGGGGGACTTGTAGTCCTATGGAACACAACATTAGTGGTTTGACAAGACTGGTTAGGAACGACCCACTGCTTGACCAAAAAATTCTAATGTATTGGAGTGGAGGCATGTACAAGTTTAATGATGGTTTATGGCCCCCCCACTCCAGGTATGAAAGAAATATTTTTAGGCGAGCTCAAGGGATTGCGGGAATAAATGGATGAACCTAGCTAGATCATCATGGGAGACATTAATATGATCCATAATCTGGAGGAAAAACGAGATGGGATTCAAATACTAGACACTATTGTTCCCCTCTTCAATTATATTATTCAAGATCAAAATATTTCAGATGGAGAAACATGAAATGGTGTCCATACCTAGAATAATCAAAGAGGAGGACATCATCATATAGCCAACAGACTAGATCAATTCATCTCATAATACATCCTTATCCATGATGATTTTATTGAAATTGTGATCCTCTCAAGCATGAGTTGGTACCATTGACCCATTCGTATGTAGATTGACATGAAATCGACCCCCAAGAATAGACCCTTAAGGTTCGAGAGTCTATGGATGAGAAACCCAAGGTTCATTGATCTGTTGGAAAAATGGTGGGGTGAGAGTGAAGTAGAGGGAAGCACCTAGATGAATACATTTTAAAGTAAAATGAAGGAATTAAGGATTAATATCAAAACATGGAACACATGATTTTGGGGATATTATGAAGGATGAAAAGAAACTATAAGATAGGATGGATATTCCAAAGAAAAATCATCAGAGATGGATGATTTAACTCACTAGCCATAGAGGAGGGAAGAGTTATTCAAGAATTAGAATAGAGGTGCAAGCAAGAGGAGATTCTCTAGAGACAAAAAAATTGCATCCAATGGTTCAAAGAGGGATAAAGGAACACTTGATTCTTTCACTGATCCATGATCAATCATAGGCATGTGAATCATATCTTCTCCCTCCAATTGAGTAGTGGAGATAGACTCCTTGAGCACCAAGACATGGAGGAGTAATTGCTTTCACATTTCTCCAGCGTTATGACTGAGGGAGACCAAGATCGAACCAAGGCAATTGATCATGTAATAAATAAAATTCTGAGACTAATATTTGAGGAGAAGAGTGAAACATTACTCAGAGTGATCTCAAGGGAAGAAGTGGAAATAGTGGTAAAAGAATTGCTAACAAATAAATCTCCAATACCACATGGTTTCACGACTGAGTTTTTCAAAGAAAATCGACCCTTCCTTGGAGACTAAATTGTTGCACTGGTGGAGAATCCTGAAGATAGCAACACATTTTTTTAGGATTAAATGCAACATTCCTCACCTTGATCCCCAAGAATAATGAGGAAAATGAGGCAAATGGGTTTCAAGCCATTTCCCTACGCAATGTAATTTACAATATCATATCAACAATTATAGTGCATAGATTGAATCCCTTGCTTCACCTCATCATTAGTCGTGAAAAAATTAGATTTGTGGAGGGTCGTCAAATACTAGATGGGATAGTCTTAGCTCATGAGATTATCCATTCTCTAAAGTGCAGAAAACAAGCTAGCATGCTAGTGAAACTAGATCTTTCTAAGGCGTATGTCCGTCTTAGTTGGAAATTTCTCATTTGAGTTCTGGTAACCTTTGGTTTCTCTGAAGGATGGATTATTTAGATAAATTCAATGATTTCAACTCCTTTCTTCTCCATTCTTATAAATGGCTCCCCAACGAGAAACTTTTGTCCTAGCAGGGGTCTCTGCCAAGGATATTCATTATCTCTTCCTCTTCATTATAGAGGCAGAGGGGAAAGGTAGATTGATTTAGGAAATGGTGGGTCTGGGGCTCCTAAGAGCCCACAAGGTACCTTACACAGATCTCTCAATGCCCCACCAACAATTCATAGATGATAACCTACTATTTGGAGAACCAACAAATCATGAAGCCAGAGCCATAACTCAGATACTTAATGAATTCCAGGAAGCTTTAGGTGTGTCTCTCAATAAATAAAAACCCAATCTATATTTTTTTAATACACCTATTCCAGTCCAGAAGCATATGTCTCATATCATGGGCTTCACTATTGATACCCTACCAACCAAGTACCTAGGGGTGGCACTAGTGGCAAACCCTCTAAGGAGAACCTGCTAGAAAGAGGTCTATAGTAAATTATTGAAGAGGTTCTCTAGCTAGACCTTTCAATCTCTCAATTTTCCGGGGAGGGACACCCTCCCAAAATCACCCCTTCAAGCAATTATGATCTACCAATTTTTTGTTCTCCTAGCCCCAGATGATATATATCAGGAAATAGTCTCCATCTTCCATAAATTTCTTTGGCAGGGTTTGAAGCCCACTAAAAAATGATGTTTGGTTTCTTGGGGAAAACTATGCTTGCTGAAGCTTGAAGTAGGTCTATGGTTGTGAGATCCATAACTACTTAATCAAATTATGGGAGAAAAACTCTGATGGTGATTGTTGTAAGGAGGGACAAAACTGTGATGGTGATTGTTGTAAGGAGGGACAAAACTCTGGAAGAAAATATGGAGTAAAAGGTATGGAAGAGATCACACTTTAATAGAGCTCCTCATATCTGCTGACTCTCCTTCAGGCTCTTTGTTGTGGAACCTAGCTTGTCAAAACAGCTACATTATTAAAGACCACTTCTTTTGGGAAATTCATGACGGGGCTTCCTCTTCCTTTTGGGAAGACTCATTGCAGTAGCTTCCAAATTTGGCTAGGATCCTTGAGTTATCCAAATTCAAAGCCCTCCTAGATTCTCAAAGTGCTAATAAGGTAGCTAACTACTAGAAGGAACTACTCCCTCAAGTTGAATGGATAATTTGGAAAATAGAAGCAAATTGGCAGCAATTAGAAACTATCCAAAGTTGGCCCCCCTTCACATATATCTTAAAGGAATGTCAGATCTCGATATCACACCAGCTAGATAAGTTGTGATGGGGCTATAAGACACAGAGAATGTACTTAATCAAGGAAGCCTATCCAATTGCAACAAATCATATAAAACTCCTTAAGGAGCCAATGTGGAGGAAGATATGGACCTCTAACTTATGGCCAAAAGTATCCCATTTTCTTTAGCTGGTAGGGAGAATATGCATGTTGACATGGGATCAACTAATTATAAATGGGTATAATAGGCCTTCAAGATGCCCTATATGTCAACAACAAGAGGAAAATTTGGAGCACCTCTTAAAAACTTGCCTCGTTGCTGACACCCTATGGCAATGGGTCCATAACAGCTTCAGTCATATGGATCGAATGAGAAATAACATGATAGAAACCATAGAACAATGGAGAATGACTTTTTTTAAGAACCCTATTATCAACTGAGCATGGGTTTTGGTAATAGGATTTCTCCTTGGAACATCTAGAACTGTTGCAATAGAGGCATTTTCAAAGACCAAGTACCTTCACTTCAAATTATTTGGAAAACCACAATGGAAAACATTTTAGAGACCATTTTGGCATAAAAATGGGGAGAAGAGGACTAGAAATATTACAAAGAGGTGGCCTCAATCCTTGCTCTCCTCGATTTTGCCCCATCTATGATGGCACCAAAAATCCCCTCAAAAGCCCAAGATCAGGTGAATTTCCCTCGATATTCACACTCCCCCCTAAGGGGTTTTTTAAACTCAAATTTAATGGAGCTTATAAAGGGAACCCAGGTCCAACATGATATGGAGGTATCCTCTGGGACTCGCAGGGCCATCCAATAGGAGTTTTTGTAGGCTTGTGTGGTACCACAACCAACAATGTGGTTGAGCTCACAACACTTGAGAAAGGTCTTCAACTAGCCAAAAGATTGGAAATACCTAAGATTCAAATCCTGGAGAATCGAAGTTGGTAATCCAAGTTTCTCAAAGGCTACTTAATGGAGCACCTACCTCCAAGGTGATTTGGAGTTGGTGCCTGGAAAAGAAGATCATATGAATCTGCAAGTTATTATTCTCCTTCCCATACGTGTTAGCTACACACACCATGAGGATGGGAAATAAAGTGTCGGATTTGTTAGCAAATTAGGGAAAGTTAGAGCATAATCAAAAAATTTCTTCAGGATGGTCTCCAGATATCAACGTTGGGGACCTGGCCCCAATAGAAGCACTGATAAACAGTGATAATCAATCCCTAATGGGGGTGTGAACTGAGGAGAGTACAAGATTGGTCTGGCTCATTAATCGCCCATGTGGCGATGGTAATAACAATACATGCCAGCGAGATGGAATCAAGTATCATCGTAGAGAACATTCTCGAGGTAGCATATGGTATATCTAGGGTCACGCAGGTCTGGCGAGATGGTGGTTTTGGGATTGAAATGTACCAGAGTTATAATGCAAGTGATCATTACTCCTTCTATGTGCATGGACCTCTCGGTCCTCCGAGCAGTTCATTAGTTGTATGGGGGGAGCCCTTACTACGGAGAAAGAGTGGTTTTCTCCATTTTTTAATACTTGTGATTTCTGGATGCATTATGTGGGATCCAGGTTCGGATCTATGTGGAATCCACTGCATGGAGGAACCTCAACTACATGATAATCACACCACTCTGGTGGGATGCAGAAGGGTGGTAATTTTTTTCACTACAACTTTGGTGGTTTTATACAGTTTAATTACCCATCCAAGAATTATTTGGACATCGCCTCCACCCAATGATCTGCTTTGGGATTTCTTCTATGTGTGGTTTGGGCTTACCCGTAGGCTGGCTGAGTGGGTTTGGTGTGTGGGGTTTAAGGGTGTTTGTGAAGTCTGTTTTCTTTCTATTCTGGGTCAGTTGCTTGTGGAGAAAGCTAGTATCCAACTTTTTCATGTCATCAAACCCATTTGGAAGGGTGGATATAGGTGGCCACTATCTCTTAGAGGGGACCACTAGTTAGTACCCCGCGCCTAGATCACCTGGGCTTTAAAAGTTTCAAATCATAGGAAAACTTATTATGGTCGTCAATTGAGAAAGGGCTTGTGGACGCGGGTGCTTATCTCTAGTAAGAATCAGTCAAGGTGCTCCTTCTCTCTTGGAAAATCCCATATCAGCATCGTTAGACTCATGTGAAGCTAAAGGAGGGAGAGATAGACCTGACCCAAGGAGGTTTGCTAGGCAATGTTGATCTACCACCCCTGTTTGAATCAACTGAAGCACATATTTGAGTAGTCTAGGCCTTAGTGGACCAACTTGCTTAGGATAAGAAAATTGATTACAATGACATCATTAGCTTGTTCTTTGACATTCTGCATAATCATGACCTTATGTTGGATCATTAGGTTTCACTACATCATAAATAGCAATGATTGCATGACTCGATGGATGGCTTCGAAGGGCAGGGGGCCCACATGGAATCTCATATCCATGAGGCCTTTCACTGTCCAAAAAAAATATGGGAATGTTGGTAATGTTTCTCACGCTCTGAATGAAAACAATCTGTAATGAAAAAGTGGGATATGTTTGGGGTTTTGATCAAGTTTGCACATGTTGGCCTTTAGATAGGAAATCCTCTAGTTTTGTGGAGATATTATATGTTATTTTATGTATGTACTTAATGGTCAACAAATCAGGTCGGATTGAGGGCTTGCAACCATGGGAAATGCTCTTCTCATGATGTATTATCATTTTGAATTAATAGAAAAAGTCAATTTAGAGAAAAAAATAATCCCTTGGGCTTATAATATTAATAATCACCTATTGATGTTATCGAATGTTGAATTATTCCCTATTTAAGGAATCGATATTTAGAAATGTCACGTGTACAAGGAAAATCAATCAGAATATTTTAAATTCCATAACATAATTTTAGTGAAAAACATAGAATAAGTTGTAAATAAAAATAAAAAATTACAAATATAAAAGAAAGATAAAATATAGAAAAACCAACTTAAAAAAAATCTCTCTAAATATTGGATTCAACCATACCACCTAATATTATTGAGTGAGTCTCATTTTATCTAAATTTGATATGCTTTTTTGAAATTTATAATTCGATTTTCAATTAAATTTTTTCATCTTAAACATTTTTTTCCTTTATAATAATTATTAGCTAAATTTTATATAATATTTTGAAAACTAAAATTTGTATTAAAAAAAATATAATTTTAATTTATTTAAGATATAATAAATAATTATTATTTAAATTTCATATAAATTTTTAAAATATAATTTAAATTTATTAATAAATTGTTTAAAACAAAATTTTATTTTTTAAAATATCAATTAGTTTAAAAAAGGACATTGGTCTAGGAATTTAAAAGAAACAAAACAAAATCAATTTTGACTTACTCAATTTAAAAAAAAAATAACTCAATTTAAAAAAAAAAAAATCATTTTTTTAAAAGGAATTAAAATGAAATTGCTAAACCAATCTACTTTATTATATCGTTTAGATTAACGATTCTTCATCATGTTTATATTATATGAAGGCATACGAACACATCAGTGAACAAAACATATATGGCAAATTTCTTGTCTGTTATTGGAGCTTAAAGAGGAGTTAGAGGTCTCGCGTTGATGGAAAAACATTACGGAAACTCGTAAATTATCTCATTTAGTGATTACAGTTATGCTATAGGAGGTTTCATCACCAATCGTAATAAGTTTGGAAGGCTTAAGAATATAATTATACTTCACTATATTAACTGCTACAACATATCCTCCATGCTCGCAGGGGGAGGTTTGGTCCCTACTTGGAGCAATGGTAGAACATGTATTGACCATATTGGAAAAGGACTTGACAGGTTCTTCATGCATGACAATATTTTGGAAATTTTGGGTAATATTTGGTCGTTGGTATTTCATGCTAAAATATGAGATCATACCCCCATTATTTTTCAATGGCAGGGGGAGAAAGGTTGGGATGGACTCCCCTTTAAATTCAACCATTCCTAGCTCGATGAAGAGGATTTCGACAAAGATGGTCTGTGTTTCTTGGTAATCATTTGAATATTCATATGATAGATTTGTCATGCACCAAATTATGGATAAGCTAAGGAGGTTAAAGCATGCAGATCGTTATTGGGAACGACAAAAAAAATATGAGGGAGGACCATGGGGAGATTGCAGCATAAATGGATCATCTGTTTTGGGGCTTGGATTCAGTGGCTCCATCCTCTTTACAACCATTTTTCTCAAGGAAATGGAATTGGAGAAAAGACACATTGTGAAGTTGTAGGAAGCCTCTTGGCATTTGAAAAGTCATGCGATTTGGGTAAAAGAGGGAGATTAAAATTCCTATTTATTCCAACGTTATGCCAGATAGAGAAGGAATACAAATACCATATGGGAAATGGAGTCCAACTCTGGTGGGAGAGATTTTAGAATTGAAAAGATATAAAAGGAAGTTGTTAAATATTTTGAGGGTATTTATAAAGAACATACATTGTTGGACATCCAAAATCAATTATGGTGCATTGAGGCATATCCTACTATGTTCTCGGCTAAAGCTAATACAGTGGTGGGTCAACCTATTTCTTTGGATGAGATTTCCATGGTCTTATGTTCCTTCTTGACAGATAAATGCTTTGACTTAGAAGGGTGGATGGTAGATATTTTCATACATTTTTTTGACATTATGGGCAATGATCCTCTGAATATGGTGGAGTCGTGGTGCACTACACTCGTTACTAAGCCAATAAATTACACTTTTATTTCTGTCATTTCGAAGTATTCCCACCCAACTTGTTTCATCAATTTCAACCCGATTTCTCTATGCATACAAGTTAAAAGACACACTATTTGTTTATATTTACATGGAGCAATTCAGTTTCCTCCAGAATTGGCAGATTCAAGATGTTGTTGCAATAGCTTAGGAATGCATTCACTATATCCAAGAGGAGAAGAAAGATGCATTGGTTCTAAACTTGGATTTACACAAGGCTTACAACTATGTTGACTAGTCTTTTCTGCGAATGATTCTTATCAAGACTGGACTATTCCTGGAGAATGTTTACTGGGTTATGGTGTGTGTCACATTAGTTAATTTTGTAGTCCTAATTAATGGAATTCCATCAATTTTTTTTCGAGCTTTCATAGGTCTCAAATAAGGGTGTATTATCTTCATTGTTATTTATCTTGGTTATTGATGGCTTGAGCAGGAATATTAGTGAGATGTGGATTGGAGGCTCTTTTCGAGGTCTACAAGTAACTAGAAGGGTCTATGTTTCTCATTTAATGTTCATGGATGATGTGCTTACTTTTGGACATGTATAATTGGCCCAATAAAATGTTTTACATTCTAGTATTTCAATATTCAGTGATGCATTGGGATTAAATCCTAATAGCCAAATCTATTTTGATTCATTCATCTAAAATCGTCGAGGAGGTTGCTAAAATTTCTAGACTCTTTGGGGTCATTGTTTTTGGTCTTGAAGTTGGCTTCTCATACCTGGGATTCATGATGAAGCCAAATAAGTACCGAATCATGGATTGGAATTGGCTCTTGAACAAATTTCAAAAGTGTTTGTCTCTTTGGTCTCATCGTTGGTTGTCTAGGGGGGTAGATATACTCTCATACAATTGGTTCTACAACATATTTCGATGTATTGGATGCACCTTTACATGTTGTGGATAGAGATCATTCATAGGATTAAGGTTGTTCTTACTCATTTCTTGTGGTCAAGGTCCAAGGGGATCGTAAATTTCATCTAGTTTGTTTGGATGCAACTACTTAGGGTAAGGAGACTAGTGGTTGGGGTTTAATGGATCTAAAGATTTTTGGTTGTCCTCTAATAACCAAGAGTATATGGAGAGCTCTAAATGGTAAGGGTATATGGTAGGACATCATAAAAGATAAATATTTGAAGGATATGTCACTTCTAGAGTGGTTCGGGTGCGAGGATGTTGCTATAATGAAGCGATCATACATCTGGAATGGATTCTTAAAAATTAGGAGATGGATTTTTGAAAAATTTTAGTGGTCATTTAGTAATGGTTGAAAGATCTTAGCCAGGTTGATGTTATCCAAGGTATGTGGAATAATCACACCTTTCCTATGCAGGCCTCATATGCATTGCAAGCAAATAATATTTTCTTCCTAGCACAAGCTTATGTGCGCTATGATAATATGCTCCATTACCTGTCATGGAAAGGGGCAAAGGAGGTTGGTCTTGTAGGCTCCAACATTGATAGATGGACTCAACACATTTATGATTTATAAACGGGAGACATTTTTATGAGGGGATGTGAATATGTATCGTGTTGGAATGGATCCCTACAGGATGGGAATGTTGTGGTTTCAGAAATATATAAATACATCTCATGCACTTTTTAAGGTTTTGTAAATAACTGTTGGTACAAGGGGTGTGGCATTGAAACATTCCTATGAAGATTATTATTTTTGGGTGGTTAGGGGGGAAGAATCACATTCTCAATTGGGACAATATTTGTAAAAGGGGTATCAATGGTCCAGGTTGGTGTATTTGTTGTAGGTGCTCACAAGAGAACTCTCTTCATTTATTTTTGTAGTGCCCATTTGTTGTTGTGGTGTGGTTGTGTGTTCTAGATGGTTTCCAATTATCTTCAGGTTGGGTTTTCTCTTTGTTAGAGGCATGTTATAAATGGTTGTTTAACAAGTGTGGGAAGTATAAAGCATTACCTCTGTTCATCACCTAGGAATTATGGCAAGCGAGGAATGTTATGATATTTGATGGTAGCCCTATAAACATAGCTTGAATCTACAACCACATTCAGCCTTCTTTTTATGGTTGTATTTGGCCCAAAAAAATCGATAAGGTACACAAGATGCTTAAGAATTTCCACCAGGTGATCTATTCACTAGGATATTTTGAAGCAACATCTCAACATGGGTGATGTGGCTATGGGGCTATGATTTTGATCAATTCTAATTTGCAGCTTCAAATTTTCTGGTTTGGAGGAGGGGGCACAAATACTAGAGTAGAGGCCCTTTCTCTATAGGGGTTGTTATATATGGCTAGGAACCACAATATGGATTAGATTTCAGTCTATGGTCATTCAAAGACCATTATTGACTGGGTCGATAGAAAAGAAAATCTATCTTCCCCCAACTTCGAAAATTGGTTGTTACGAGTTGAGAATTTAAATCAATCCTTTGAAAGTATATCTTTTCTACATTTGTCTAGGGGGGTCAAATGTCATGGTAGATGGGATGTCAAAGAAAGGATTGAATGCTTCTCTGGTCACTTTTCACTGCAATATTAGATATGATGGAGAGGTGTAGGGGGGAGGCTCAACGCCTATATGCTAATACTTTTATTTTTTCCAAGATGGATGTATTTTTTTTCTTTTTTTGTTTAGAATTGATTGTAGAGGATGGACAGATTCTATGTTTTTTGTTGTAAAATAACTCTTATCTAAACTTTTTGTTGGGTATTAAGATAGCATGGTTAAATATACCCGTTGAGGTGACAATTTATATGTTGTTTTTGTGAGTTGGTGTTTTAGTTTAGATATGAAGAACAACTTCGTATATATATACTAAATATTTCATATTAATTGAATTTCCTACATTTTTTCTTTTTTGAAGAAGGAAAAAAAAAACAAAACAAACAAAAACAAAACAAAAACAAACAAACAAAAGACACTGCTACAACATATCCAAAATCTTACAATTATTTATAAAAACACTCTACGAAATTTTAAATAAAAAATACTTCAAACAAACTAAATGCATTCCTAACCATTCCTATTCTTAACCCATCATATTTTTACATTTTAATTTTATTATTATTATTTTTAAATATTTTATTTTAATTTATATATTATTTATAAATCAATTTTTGTTTATAAATGTAAAATATTTAAAAATTTTAAATCTATGTAAATTATTCATCTTAAGCATTCAACTCTGCCATAAAACACTTTCTAACATATATTTTACTTTGTTAGGCTTTCGTACTCTTTCCATGTTACTTCAATAGAAGAGTTATCTGTACGTTGACACACAAACGGATTTCGAAAAAGAAAAGAATACTATTGCAGGTACAAGACAAAAAGAGTAATATTTTTTTTCAGCACTAAGCAGCCTAAAATACACACGTTATTGTGTTACCACAACACTAATAAGGGAATTAGCGTCAAATTGGCCAAAATCACTGAGAATTTATTTATTTAGCTCAAACTGGCGAATATAAAACCTGCAATGGTTCAACCACAAACTAGGAGAATACATAAATATAAACAATAATCCATAAATGGTTCTCCAAATTAAAAACAAAGGGTGAAACCTATTCAAATCATACGTGATTATCTGCCACAAACGGGAAACCTATTCAAATCAGCATCTGTCCTAAATTATTCTCATCGGGTTCACCATGTTCGTCACAGTCCACAGGGTAATGAAATCATGACCAATTTATTAGATAAATTTCTTTAATGTTTTAATTAAAGTATTCTGGTAGAAATCATATAAGAGAATTTTTTACCAAAAGATTTTACTTAATTTCTTAATGTTCTCACTTGACACACCCCATATGCATGTAATACCATTGTTGCTCACACACAAACATAATTTCTACGGTTATAAAAGGATACTTCATCGGCATATATAATTGAAACTATTTCGACGACTATCATTGGGAAGGAGATGCCCGCCACACTACCGAAAATCCGTTAAACGCAGTGTTGAATATTTAAAAGAGATAAACAACAAAACAAGCACAAAATATTTTTCATGGAAGTTGACGATGATTATCATATTGAGACAATCTTTGTCATAATGCGATGTTGAAACATGGTTGAGAAAATGATTGATTTTTATATTGATACAATTTTTGTCACAATACGACATTGGACCATAGTTGACCACTATTGCTTTTATAAAACTTGATTAACCACGATTGAGCATGGTTGAATAATATTAAACCCAAGGGACTAATATTATAAACCCAAGGTATCTACACCATAAGTTAAATATTATAAATACTAAAATAAACATGGTTGACCATGGTTAATGATTTTCATATTGAGAGAATCCTTTTCACAATGTGACATTAGACCATGGTTGAGACAATTATTAATTTTAATATTAAGACAATCATTTTCACAATACCACGTTGTACCATGGTTGATCATGGTTAACCATGGTTGACCACCATTGATTTTATAAAACATGGTTGACTCTGGTTGAATAATGTTAAACCCAAGGGACTAATACTATAAACCCAAGGTATATAAACCCTAAGATAAATATTATAAACACTAAAATAAACATGGTTGACCATGGTTGACTATGGTTGATTTTCATATTGAAGCAATCATGGTTCAATGTCACAATGTGACATTGGACCATGATTGACCATGCTTCACTGTGACTGATTTTCAAATCGACAAAATATTTGTCACAATGCGATATTGGACTATGCTTGACCATGGTTGATTCTCATATTGAGACAATATTTGTCACAATGCGACATTGGACCATGGTTCACCATGATAAATATTATAAACCAAAGGGAATCATAAACCCTATGGATTAATATTAAAAGCCTAAAGTATACAAACCCTAAGATAAATATTATAAACCCTAAAATAAATTAAACATGGTTGACCATGGTTGACAATGATTGAAATTATAAACCCAAGGGAATAATAAACCGCAGGTATAAATACTAAAAACCCAATGGACTACAAGCCTATGTAAATAATATTAAATCCTAAGAATATGAACTCTTAGATTAATAAACCCAAGGGATTGATATTATAAAAACCCAAGGGAATAATAAATCCAAGGGATAAAAATTATAAACCCAAGGGATAAAAATTAGAAACCCAAGATATATAAACCATAAAATAAATATTATAAACCTTGAAATAAACATGGTTGAATTCAATATTAAGACAAACATTGTCATAATGTGATGTTTGACCATGGTTGACCATCCTTGATCATGATGGAATAAACCCAAGGGAATAATATTAAACCCAAGGAATAAATATTATAAACCCAATGTATATAAACCCTAAGATAAATATTATAAACCATAAAATAAACATGGTTAACCATAGTTGACCACAGTTGATTTTCATATTGACACAATCTTTGTCACAATGCGACATTGGACTATGGTTGACCATGATTGATTTTTATATTGAGACAACATTTATCACAATGTGACGTTGGACAATGGTTGACCATGGTTGATTTTCATATTGAGACAATATTTGTCACAATGCGACGTTGGACCATGGTTGACCATGGATGACCATGTTTGTCACAATGTGACGTTGGACCAAGAGACAATCTTTGCCACAATGTGACCATGGTTGACCATGATTTACCATGGTTGATTTTCATATTGAGACAATCTTTGTCACAATGCAACGTTGGAACATGGTTGACCATGGTTTATTTTCATATTGAGACAATCCTTGTCATAATGCAACATTGGACCATGGTTTATTTTCATATTGAGATAATATTTGGCACAATGTGACATTGGACCATCGTTAACCATGGATGACCATGATTGTAAACCTAAGGGATTTATATTAAACCCTAGGATTAATATTATAAGCCCTATGAATAATGTTATAAACCCTATGAATAATATTATACCCTAGGAAGATGAACCCTTAGATTAATAAACCCAAGGGATTGATATTATAAAACGAATGGAATAATAAACCCAATGGATTATTCTAAAACCCTAAGGTATTATAAACCCAAAGAAATAATATATAAACTCAATGGATTAATATTATAAACAAAAGGTATATAAACCTTAAGATAAATATTATAAACCCTAAAAAACATGGTTGATCATGGTTCATTTTCATATTGAGACAATCTTTGTCCCAAACCGACATTAGACCATGGTTGATCATGATTTATTTTCATATGGAGACAATCTTTGCCACATTGTGATGTTGGATTATGGTTGATTTTCATATTGAGAAAATATTTGTCATAATGTGACATTGGACCATGGTTGACCATGATTATAAGCCCAAGGGATTTATATTAAACCCAAGGATTTATATTATAATCCTATGAATAATATTACACCCTAGGATAAATATTAAACCCTATGATAATTATTAAAACCCAGGATAAATACTATAAACCTTAAAATAAACATAGTTGACCATGGCTCGCCATAGTTGATTTTGATATTGACACAATCTCTATCAGAATAAGATGTTGGACTATGGTTGACCATGATTGGTTTTCATATTGAGACAGTCTTTGTCACAATGCGATGTTAGACAATGGTTAGCCATGATTAACCATGATTGATATACACTGAAAGCATCATTTTTTATCATTTATATGCCAATCAACCAACTTGTATAAATAAAACCAATCAACATAATTTATTATTATTTATTAATATTAATAATAAATTTAACATTAAAATTAATTAACTTTACTATTTAACATATTTATTAATATTAACTTTAAACTTCATTTTTAACTTTAATAAATTTATTAATATTAAAGTTACCATTAAAATTAAACTTAATATTACCCGGATGCAGGTGACATGTTACAGTGTTCATGAATTCAATGAAGGATGGCGGGGAAGGGACGGGCCACTTGTTGTTGGCACCCCTCCCTATACCACCCTGAAGCGCCTTCAATACTCTCTGCAGGCTACATTCAATACAGGTCTGGATCGGCAAAAAGTTATTCATTGTTGGGTTATGGAGATACCTAGGTTCATTCCTGCACCGTCTCCCCTACTCTGCTGCATCTGTCTACCTCAGACCTATGAGCCCAGCCTGCACACTGCAACTGGCCATCGGTGCTGGATTGTTTGCTGTGTGGATTTTGGTAATGGGTTTCATCATTCTCATTCGACTCTTTGCATTCTAATCTCTGCCCAGAATGACCCTGTCTCGCCTTACATTTCCCCTGCTAATCCTCTTTCTGTCATTGCCCCTCCGGTCACTACTCCCTTTGAGCGCTCAGCCAGTGACAACAGAATGGTGAGGCACCGTATGAGAAGTCGTAGGGGAGGTACCAGGGGAGGAAGTTCTCGTCCTTCGGTTGAGCGCACCACCTCCTCTCCTTCCCTTGAACTGCATCATCCTCCAATTCGCGGGGAGGGTAGATATTCCAGTACCTGACATGGGCAAGATCGAGCTTGTTCTTCCGATGTTGCTCATGGCGACTTTGCTGTCCACTCTGTTAATGTGCCTCCACCCCTTCAACCCGCTCCCCACTCTGCCCAATTTAGGTTATGTAGCTCCTTGAACAGGGCTGTCATTTCTGCTACTATCTCCATCTTCTTCTCTGAAGATATCACTCAAACTGTCTCTCAAGGTGACAATTCCAGCTTGCCGCAGGAGGGTGCTCCCAGATGCAGTAATGGTAGGGATACTGAGAAGCATAGGTTGGATGATAGCCCCTTCACCTCGCATGGTCTGAACTTCGGTGGCATTCAGCATGGTGAAGGAGGTAGCTCTATTGCCATGCGCCCCTCTGGTGGTTCGAGTCTTGAAGCGTCTGTTATGCACGATGCACCTGGCGAAGGGGGAGAGACTCGCGACGGTGGTGGAGAGCTACACGGCAGCATTACCAAGGATGTGGCGGATGACGTGGCGGATGAGTGGGCATGCCCAATCATTGAGGAATGCATCCAGGATGATTACATTTAAGATGACATGGCTTCTAGGCAGCAGGATTTGGCAGACAAAGAATTGGCAGGGGCTGCCTGGAGCTAGAACATGGCCGGCTGTGGCTGCTCAGGGGTTTTCTATCTGGTCATTTTGTTTTTTGATAGTTTTGCTTGGATTCTGGTATCCTATCTGGACTAAATGTCAGGGTATCATCTTACTGTCTCTTCTGTGGGGTCCGGACACTAGAATTGTTACCATTTTTGAATTTTATGCTTTCGCTAGACTGGTTTCCCCAATATTGGGGCAGACTAGATTTTGTTGATATTCCACAATAAACTTGGTCGAGACTTTGTCCTCTTTGTAATTTTCTGTACATATTAATAGATTACTTTTACTTAGGAAAAAAAAATTAAACTTAATATTAAGTTTTATATTAATATTAATATTAAACTTACCATTAAAATTGGTTGATGAATGAGTAAAAGTGTCTAGTTTAGGCATTGTTCATTGATAAATTTTCATGAACTTTGAGATCTGGGGGATTGTTAATAACTTTCGAATTACCACAAATCTTAAATAATTTACTATGTGCTACCCTTCACGTACATACTGATTTTCCTTGTAGTAGCAACAAAAGTGGATTGTTTTGGAGAATCACCCTAATCCATCCATGAGCGATCCATTCCGCAGAGCCTGATTTTCATCCCACCGCATCGACGTTATTAGACTAAATATGTAGGCGGTACATTCGAGCAATCTTTGTGAATGGAATTTATGGACTCGGTAATTAATTGAAATAATTTATGTTCAAGGCTTAGTCTTATTTTTCTTTAAAGTGATCATGGTTTTGTCATTTCATAGTTGGTGTTTTACCACTTTTAAATATTTATCAAATATTCCATTAACATATTTTTTCACATAGAAAGAAGATTATTATAAATTTCAAGTCTTGTATTTATAATTAGACATTATTGAATATCATATACTTTATTTAAATTACAAATAAATGAAAACATATCACTTGTATTTTAATATATATTTTAAAATTTAATCACTATATAATAACTAATGACATGACATTGTTAGTAATGCCATTATTGAGTATAATATACATTATTGATGGTTCATTTTCAACGTGGAATTTATTTTATGTTTTAATTTGATTATAAATTTTGATTATAATTTTTTTTTTTTTTTTTTAAATTAATAATATTAAATATAAATTATATTAATTTCAAAAATTATATTAACTTTATATTTTTAATTTATCTTTTTTTTTTTTTTTTCAAAAGGTGGAAAAACCTATCAAACTCAGTTTGTCAAACCAACAGTGAGGACAACCATCTCTGGCTGCTATCCGCAAATGTCAGTTGACACATCACTGTTATCAAGGAAAACCACGTCACCTGAAATAACCCGCTGGTGGTCCGTAAGGGAGCAGGCTTTCACTCCTGCCAGATGCCTCTGGGTCTTGGGCCGTTAACCTGTTTCCTTACGTCCGAGGAAGACGAGCTCTTAGCCAAGTAGAAGCAGTTTTATATTTTTAATTTATCTTACCATAAAATACATATGATTTAATTATTTTATTTGCTTTAAAATTGAAATTGTATAGGTATGTTTTTGGTTTATTTATATTAGTAAAAACTAATGTTCACATTTTCTATCTTCATTCTTTAAAATAATGTTTTTGTTAATATATTTTTTCTATATTAATATTTTTGAAAATTATATTATTATTATTATTTTTTTCTAATTTAAATTATTTAAAAATATTTTGATCATTAATTTTTAACTAATGTTGTTATAAAATAGATATGGTCTGATTCTTATATTTGTCTTAAAATTTTCATGTCTATAGATTACATTGCTTAGTAGTTAGAAGCCATGCTCTTTATCCACATCACTAGGCATATGATTGTGAAATTCTTCTTAAATTAGATTATCTAGAGTCCCCCATACCCTAAACCTAGTTTAGATCAATTAAAGTAAGTCGTCGTTATGATGGGGAGGCTATGATCTACTGATCTCCGTACCTGATAATACCCACCCAATGTTTAATTGACAAATCAATTAAAGATACCACCCGGACAAGAATAATGATTTTGTCAATATATCTTTTCTATATTAATATGTTTGAAAATTATATTATTATTTAAGTTTTTTATAATTCAAATTATTCAGAAATATTTTGATTCTTAATTTTTTTCTCATATTTAATATTCATAAAGTTAAAATATAAAAATATATAAAAAAATATTTATTTTTTATTTAAATTAGATTTATCATGAGTTGAGTGGGTTCAAATCTCTTAAGGTGTAAGCTTCTTTTACAGTGCAAAATTTGATGAAATATTTGCACCTCCAAATATTTCATCTCTCTCGATACTTGATAAATTAGAGGTTAACATGGACGTATATTGGTTGTGTGTGTCAACTCTATGCTAAGCATGGAAGGAATACGACAACTCCTTCATCTTGAGCAACACGCTAATACAATGTTTTATATGTTTCAACAATAATATTTTTTCTATTTTCATTTGTGATACTTTTATTTTCCAAGGAAAAACGTTGTAACTTTATTTATCAATATAAACAAAATTACATTTTGTACATGCACTTAAAGAGTGCATTCATGATGAATCTACCTAGATCCATAATGGTTTTTCGGGGTGCTAAATCTACATATACAATAAAAAAAAACAGTTTAAATAACATAAATTAAGATTTCATCTCAAAAATTTCCACCAAATTCCGACACCAAAATATCCAAAAAATCATACTAAAAACAACTCTTATAATAAGTCTAAACATTCATTTTATTTTATTTTTTAAAATAAAAATTATAACTATATTCCAATTGTATTATATTTGTTAAATAATTTATTCAATTGTATTATATATGATATTTAATAATATATTATTTTCTCCTATAATTTTTTTTTTAATGCTAAAAGTGTGTGCAACTCTCATTATTTCAAAGTTTACCATTATTAAAACTCATGGAAAAAAAAAGTGATGCAAAATATATAAATCTGCAAATTATACTTTCAATAATTTAATCAAATAGCATTCATGTTGATTAGCTAAACCTCCTTTGTGCATATTTCCTTTTACTAATTATATAGATAGAATTATTGTTTCTCGAATTGTTCCATGCCTATTGTAGCCTTTGCATAATCCAGGATTGTTTTGTTTATGGAGAATATGTTAGGCTTTACGAAACATGTTATTGAAAACAACCTACCATTTTATTTTAATTGATGTGATATTAATAAAAAACATAAAACATCATAGTTTTTCCTTAAACTACTGCACTGCATTGTTTTTTTTAATGAACTAAAATTATATAATATTATTGGTCTCGCTCATATTGTAAAAAATTCCATATCTCCTCATAAAAACATAATGATGACCTTGATTTAAACTATTGTTATGATTTATTTATTTATTTTTATTTATTTTATTTTATTTTTATAATACATTATTTAAATCTAATATATATTTTATATTGAATTATATTTAAAATTTCCTAACTTTCTTTAATTGTATTTTTATGTTTTTTAAATTAAAAATTTAATAATTAATTATTATTTTTGAAGCGAACCTTTTGTAATTAGAATTAATTTAAAATTTATTTTCCTAATTTATTATAATTATTATAATTTTTATATTATGAAATGTGGTTTATCTTTTAGTAAATAATAAACAAAATTTAATCAAATTCAATAAAATAAATAGGAAAAGAACTTTGATATTTCAAAAATAAAAACAAAAATATATATAAAAAAAAATATTTGATTTACAATTGAAAAGATTAAACAAATATAATTATGGAAGATAATATTTATTTTCAAGATAAATGATAAACATAATCTAACAAAATGCAATAAATAAATAGGGAAGGAACTTTGATATCTCAAAGATAAAAATGAAACTATAAAAAATAGATATTTGATTCACAATTTAAAAGATTAAACAAATATAATCATGGAAGAGAATCCACATAAATGATAAACAAAATCTAATCAAGCTCAATAAATAAATAGGGAAGGAACTTTAATATTTCAAAGATAAAAATAAAAGTATAAAAAATAGTTATTTGATTTACAATTCAAAAGATAAACAGTATAATGGTGGAAGAGAATGCTAAAAAAAAATTAATGATTAATATGTGAATATTGATTTAAAAATAATAGCTATAAAATGAAATAAAATAATAATATTTTAAATATCTAAATTCAGATTTTATGATCTATATAATGAATGTAGAGAGATATTTTGTTAAAAATTATATAGAAAAAAATTAAATTTACGAATTTCGAATCATCTAGTGTAATTCATCTTAATAATAATATTAATATATTTAATAGATTAATATCTTAATAATAATATTAATATATTTAATAGATTAATATCTTAATAATAATATTAATATATTTAATAGATTAATAGTAACAAAAATAATATAATTTATATTTTTGACCAAAAAAACTCATTTATAATCTTAAAAAAATAAAAAAATTTAATAATTAAAATTAATATTAAAATATAAATAATAAAGAGATATTATATTTAATAATTAAAATTAATATTAAAATATAAATAATAAAGAGATATTATATGAATTTCAATTTTTTTTTATTAGTTACTTTTGACTTTTTCCAATTCATTATTTAAGTTTTTAACACGTTAATTATCTACTAACAATCATAAACACCACATATCGCAGGACAAAGTGTATTATAATCATTAAATCTAATTGTATTCTGGGTACAACAACTTCTATGTACTTCGCGTCACATTAGTTATTTTAACGGTGTTTCTTGCCATGCAAGTCCTGGTCAAACAAAACAAAACACAACGCAATATCCCCAAATACTCCAGTCGCCACATCCCTCCAACTCTCAGCAACTGCACTAAACTATCGACCCTCTTCCTTTCTTCCAACTACTTCACAGGTACCATGCGAACAATGTTTGGTCATCTCGATGAGTTGTAACAGATCCATTTGGGAAGCAACTCACTCAGTGGTCACGTCCCTCCAATGCTCGGAAATTGTACCAGGTTACAGTCCTTCATTTTGAATCACAATCAGTTGTCTGGCAGAATCCCTGAAAGCATCTTTGGCATTTCATTAAAAATATTTGCAGTGTCCCGGAATTCACTTGTTGGAGGTCTCGATAAAAACAATGTTAAAGTGGGATGATTGTATTATATAGATAAAAAGATGTCATTAATAAGTTTGGGAATATGGCCCATAATTGGATTTGGGGGAGTTGGTATTGTCTTCATAGTTTGGAAAAAAGCAAGGGATTGGAGGGTGCTCTCAAATATATCCAAACGTTTTTATGGAGAATATAGACTCCCTACATAGTGAAGTGTGGAGAATGAAAAAGTTCTATCTTCTATATAAATTCACTTATGTGGTGAATAAATAATATATACTATACTGAGTAATGTTTAATTATGGATACAAGACTTGAAATTTATAATAATCTTCTTTTTTGTGTAATAAATTTATATATTAAAATATTTGATGAGTTTTTACTCTTTTCATTTTTCTTTTCTCCATGGAAAATTCTAATTTCCATTCTCTTTCCTCAGCAGAAAAATCTAATTTGCATTCTCATTAGTCATTATTCATTTTCATTGTTGAATATATTTATGTTTTTAATTTGATCATTTTTTTAATTAAATTTTTTATTATGAATAATTTCTTGATTTATTTAAATTAATAATACCAAATATAAATTTTATTGATTTCAAAAAGTATATTAAATTTATATTTTTAACTTGTCTCTTAAATTTATATTTTTAACTTGTCTCCTCATAAAATATACACAATCTAATTCTCTTGTTGGTCTTAAAGTTGAAAGTGTATATGTATGTTTTGGTATATTTGTATGTGTAAAACATAATGTTCACATTTTCTATTTTCACTACTTAAAATAATGTTTTGGTCAATATATTTTTTCTATATTAATATTTTTGAAAATTATATTATTATTAAGTTTTTTATGATTCAAATTATTTAGAAATATTTTGATTATTTTTTTTTTTCATACTTCATATTCATAAAAGTTAAAATATAAAACTATATATAAAAATCATTTATTTTTTATTTCAATTAGTATAGTTCTAGGTTATCTTTGAATTTATCAACAGTTGAGAGGGTTCAAATCTCTTAAGATGCAAACATTTTTTAGAGTATAAAATTTGAAGAAATATTTGAACATAAAAGTTTTTCATCCCTCTTGATACTTATAAATTCGAGGTTAACATGGATCTGTGTGTGTGTGTCAACTCCATGCTAAGCATGCAAGGAATATGACAACTCCATCTTGAGAAATACACTAATACAATTCTTTATATGTTTTAATCATATATATATATATATTTAATTTCATTTTCTATATATATATATATATATATATATATCTATATATATATATATATATATATATATATAATTTATTTATTTTTTCCAAGGAAAAAACTATAATTTTATTTATCAAGATAAAAAAAATTATATTTTATATACACACTTCAAGAGTGCATTCATGATGAATCTACCCAGATCCATAATGTGGGAAAAAACATATAGGATATTATCCTGACACATAATCTACATCCAAAAAAACAAAATCAACCCCTTTGGGGTGCTAGATAATGCCATATGTATATATCCATGGCCAAACAAAAACAATCATGTATAAATTGTAAAAAAACAACCGGAAGGTATGATAAAAAAGAAAAAATCATGAGTCACAATCCATGCATATATAAGCATCTGATATATAAAGAGAATCTATTGACAAAGACAAAAATACTAATGTTGTGTCGCAAGTTGATCCATATATGGTCTATGATAATACTGATAATTTCTTCAATATGCCATTGCCCTAGATCCAAACAGATTTATGATCTCTGATAAAGAAGAAGCATCTCTACAAGGACCATTGCAGAAGATCAATATGTCATCAATAAATAGAGGATGAGTGATTGCTAATGTATTTGAAATAACAACTACCTAAAAATCACCTCAATTATTAGCATTTGTAAGAAGGCGACTACGACCTTTGACAACTAGCAAGAACAGAAGAGGAGATAAAGGGCACCCTTGATGAAGACCTCTTTAGCATGAAAAAAGGGGAAGTTGCGCCATTGATTAAAAAAACAAAAGAGACATATCACAAGCAACCCATCACCCAGTTTATGAAATCAACCTCAAAACCCAAATGTATAAGAAACGACCTAAGATGCATCTAGCTCACTCGATCATAGGCCTTTCATAAATCAATTTTAATAATTTCACCCTTTAGTTTAAGTGATTTGATGCTATGCAGGCCTTGTTTATTCATGCCAATTGCCTCATGAATATGATTCCCATCCAGAAACTGAAATTGTTCCTTAGAAATGGATAACAATAAAATCAACTCTAACCTCCTATAAATCACTTTAGAAATGACATTATAGGTGAAATTACATAAAGAAATAGGATGAAAATATTCGAAATATTTATGGTTATCCACTTTGGGGATGAGATCTATGAAAGTGGAATTTAAAGCCAATAAATCCGTGCCCTTTCGCCGAGAATCATTGACAATCCTCAACAGATCCTTAGCAATAACATAAAAAAAGGCATAAAAAACTCAATACCCCAATCATCAGGCCCGGGGCTTTTACCTTCTGAAAGCTAGATATTATAGACTTTAACTCATTATAAGATACCTCCTCCATCAAAGATCTGTTATCTTCATCATTTACAAAGCGATGGAGACATTGGGCTACCCTTATGACTTTGGTGATATAAGCCATCTCAGGCTCCTTGAACAAATTTTGGAAATGAGAAACACTTAGGGAGGCAAGACCATTGAAATTGGAGATCTCCCCTCCCAAATCATCCTGAAGAGACCAAATGGTATTACACATCTTTCGACCTTTGTCATAGGCCTGAAAAAAAAAAAAAAAAAAAATAAAATAAATATATATATATATATATATATATATATATATATATATATATATATATATATATATATTCTCATCCCCACAAGAAAGCCAAATAGCTCTACTCTTCAAACACCATTCAACCTCCCAATCTTCTGATATGGATTTTCTACTAGTTGTTAGACTAAACAATGGAACCATAGAATCCTCATCCAAATAACCACAACAACAGTAGTCTATCCACCAAATCCTCCTCCACATCTTTTTAAATTGGCCCACTCCATTGTACATTTCTTTACATGAAGAAGATTATTTTTGAAATGCTGGGATGTGTACAAACCATATTGAGGATTATAAGAAAGCCAACTGTCCTTAAAGAGTTTAGAGAAATATTAATCTTTGATACAAGAAGAGTTTAACTTAAAGGGGATACCATTCTCGGGCCCAAGATTTTTCATCTCCAACAGTATAGGATAGTTTTCAGCTTCCCCGCCCAAATTGACCCACTGCCTCATATCACTACAACAAAATAGGCCATTAGCATCGCAATTAATACTAAAATCCATTGTTTACGGGCACATGAATTGGCTTCAAGTGACATCCCAAAATTCGGTGAAAAATGACACGTTCACATAGGCACATTGATTTGTGTCGGGAATAACACTAGGCATAGCGTCAGGAATAATGCCATAAACTATTTCTTCCATTTTGGATTCCACTATTGTGTCCCTTTGTACTTCTAGTTTTTTTCCTAGTTGTGCTTCCTATTTTTCTTCTAGTATGGCATCAAAAATAACTTCTTTTTTTAGCTTCCTAATTAATGCCAATTTATGCTTCCATCACAACATCAAGTTTTGCTTCCAATATGGCACTGCTTGTTGCATCTAGCTTTGCTTCCATTATGGAATCTTCTTTAGCTTCTAATATGGTTTCCATTATACTATTTTTTTTTCTTTTAATATTGCTTCCATTATTTCTTTTTGGTTTGCTACCTAAATGGATTCTTTGATTTCTTCTTCAGGAACACCAAGTTCAACTGCTAATATTGCTTCCATTATTACTTCTTGGTTTGCTACCTGAATTTCCTCTTTTTGCTTCTTAGGTACTGCCAATTTTTGCTTTCAATATTTATTTTGGTGTGATTCTAGTTTGGCTTCCGTTGTTTCTTCCTCTTTTTCTTCTAGAATCGCTTCCCTATTACCCTCATTGGTTGCTTCCTTTTACTCGGAAGGTTTCATTCATGTTTAGCACCTAGGTTTTCTTCCTTGTTTAGGTCCAAGGTTTGCTTCCTCTTAGTGTTGGGATTTTTTTCTGAATTAGCCTCCAATTTTTCTTCCTGTTAAGCGACCAATTTAGCTTCCTATTTAGAGCCAATAATAGCTCCAAGTGTGGCTTCCAATTTAAAGTCAAATTTTACTTCTATTTTAGAGCCACATTCTGCTTCCATTTTAACAACTCATGATGCTTCCTTTATAGCTTCCATTTATTAATTTAATATTTTTTATTTCAATTAAATCTTCTAAGTATATCATACCTCTTAAATAACTTATATGATTATAGAATAAGTCATATTGCATTTGAAATATTTTATAGCATACCACTTATAAAGAATTTTTAAGGAAATTGACATCCATACAAACTAACAACATTTTTTTAACTATAACCATTATTTTTATATTATTAATAAACAAAATTTCTCGTCATGACTAACTACACATAATGTAGACCCAGATTCACATCATAGAGATTTCTAAAGGACAACTCTTTCAAGTTTCTTACAATTACAGACCACACCACAACATTGGAATAAAATAACAAGATAATTTTTGTTTTAACTATAACCTATATTTTTATATTATTAATAAACAAAGTTGCTAGTCCATGATCAACTACACATAGTGTAGGCCCATATTATACATATCCAAATTATATAAGTCAAAATGATACATGTCAAAATTATACAACTCAATATGTTACTCTAGTTGAAAATGATACATATGATAATAAACATGAAAAGAGGAATCATAATGATTTATCAAAAATGTTCCGTGATGAAGTCTATATGATCAATGTCACTAACTACTATGAACATATTTCTAATCATCATAATCATGTCTATCATGATTATCAGCATCATGATCATCATCATTGTCATCATCATCACTGTCTGCCTTAGCGTCCTCTCCATCTACTTCAACATCATTGTCTTGAATGTATAAATCAGACCCAACATAATATGGATTGATTTAAGGATGAGCTGGATCATGTAGAAGACCCGTGATCTAAAAAAAACATTCAAAATGAATTTCATTTATTTATTTCATGTAATATTTAATATTTCTATTATATTTCTAATATTACAACATATGAAATGAAACCATAATCATATTACAACATATCAAAGTGCACATATATACCATAATACAATTTGAATTAAGATACAACTAAGATGTCATTCTAATGATGTAAAACATGGAACGGTTTTAATAAATGTTAGTAAATTGTGGAATGGCACCATACCTTTCTTTTGACTAGCTCATGTGTTATGTAGTGTACCAACCCATGCTAGGAAGGAACTCGTGTGTTCTGTAGTGTACCAACCCCTGATAGGAAGGAAGGGCCCTCCTTATTGGTAGGGACCATTGATTAGGAAGGTATTGTATTTGTTTGATTTCTTTCCTCTCAATTATAATTCAAGTGTGATTGTTGTTACTTTTATTATTAGTCTTGTTGAGGCTTTAATGATTATAGAATCCTAACCTTTGTATTGTGTAACAACATAGGTCATGGAATGGTCCATTTGTTAGTGTGATAATTATTTAATTCCCATTACAATTTAATGTGCATTTCAACATTTGCTAAGAGAACAATTCCAGGGGTGCTCTTCTTTTCTGAATAAGATTTATAGTGTGACAGAGTGGTTTTATTCCACATTATTTGTATTTCTTGAGAGTGTGAACAAGGTTTGAGAGTGTAACAACCAGAGTGTTGAATCGTTGAGAGTGTGATTACAGCGATTGTGTTTGAGATTCATTATCACTGGTCATCATTTTCCCTTGCATATATTTTGTGTAATAGTATTGCAATAAAAAACCTACATGGATTGAGAATTAATGTGAAATTTGGAGCTATTGCTTTGAAGTAAAAGGATAATTGTTCTACCCAACAACAAGCTCAAGAAAAACATATGCACAACTTTCAAATAATGCAAGTTGAAGCACAACTTGGAATTTTGTTTGAAATCTAAAGAATAATATTTAAGGTTCGAAGTAAACATATAATTATTCAAAAGAGTGTAAAATAATTAAATAAACAAACTATAATTTGAATCAATCATATTGGCCATTAAATGAAGTCTGGGTGTGCATTTTAGTGAAGCAAGACAATTTTGGTTTGTTTCACAAAAATTCACACCCAACCTTCATTTCAACGTCAAATTGAATGATTCATTTTTGAGAGTACTTTTTTACTCATAATTAACATTATTTTTTCACATATAAATTTATATTGTGCAATAATATGCCAAATTAGATCGATTTCATAGGGTTAAAGTCAATATTTGTGTGTCTCAAATAAATTCACACCAAAACTTGTGCTTAGTTGAATGTGTGATAATGATCATTCCAACCTAAATATAAGACCATTTTATGCAACATAGCATAGTCATTTTCATAAAGGAAATGTTATACACTAAAATCCAAGTTTGTCGGAATAACAATTGATCATGTTTAGCAATGATCACAGTTGGAACAAAGTTGTAATACTAGGCTAAACAAATTACACTCTTGGTAATTAAATTTGAAATGGGACATGATTGGACAATTCCTAACCTTAGGATATAATCTTTCATCATGTTTGATAAATATCCTATAGAACTATGTTTCCCACTTATACCCAACTTTCACATAAGGAAAGTTGAAGCAAAACTTAGAATGTTGTATGAAATTTGAATTATAAATATTTAAGCTCAAAGTAAATATATAACAATGTAAAAGTGTGTAAAATAATTAAATAAATATTCTACAATTTTAATCAATTAGATTAGACAATAAATGAAGCATGGATGTGCATTTTAGTGAGGTAAGACAATTTTGGCCCGCTTCACAAAAATGCACGCCAAACCTTCATTTCAAGGAAAAATTCAATGATTCAACTTGGAGAGTACCTTTTTACTCATAATTAACATTATTTTTTCATATAGAAATTCATGTTGTGCATGAATATGCCATATTGGATCAATTTCAGAGTGTTATAGTCAAGGTTTGCGTGCCTCAAATAAATGCACACCAAGACCTATACTTAATTGAATGTGTGATAATAATCATTCCAACCTAAATATAAAACCATTTTATGCAACATACCATAGCCATTTTCATAAAGGAAATGTTATACACTGGAATCCAAGTCTGTCAGGATAACAATTGATCATATTTGGAAATGATCACAGTTGGAAAAAATATGCACTCCCAGGCCAAACCAATTACACTCTTGGTAATGAAATTTGAAATGTAATATGATTGGAAAATTCCTAACCTTAGGATATATACTTGCATCATGTCTACCAAATATCCTTCATAGCTATGTTTCCCACTTATACACAATTTTCACATAAGGAAAGTTGAAACAAAACTTAGTATGTTTTATGAAATATGAAATATAATAATTAAGTTCAAAGTAAAGATATAACAATCTAAAAGTGTGTAAAATCATTAAATAAAAAATCTACAATTTTAATCAATCAAATTGACCAATAAATGAAGCCCGAATGTTGATTTTAGTGAAGCAATGCAACTTTGGCCTTCTTCACAAAAATGCAGGCCCAACCTTCATTTGAAGACAAAATTAAATGATTCAACTTGGAAAATATTTTTTTTACTCATAATTAACATTAATGCTTCACATAGAAATTTATGTTGTGCAAAGGAATGCCAAATTGGATCGATTTCATAGGGTTAAAGTCTAGGGTTGTGTGCCTCAAATAAATGCACACAAGGACCTGTACGTAATTGATTGTGCGACAATGATCATTCCAACCTAAATATAAAACCATTTTATGCAACATAACATAGTCATTTTCATAAAGGAAATGTTATGCAATGAAATCCACGTATGTTGGAATAACAATTGATCATATCTAGCAATGATTATATTCAGAAACACTATGCTCTCCTAGGACAAACCAATTACACTATTGGTATTGAAATTTGAAATGGGAAATAATTGGACAATTCCTAACCTTAGGATATAAATTGTGTCATGTTTGATAAATATCCTACATAAATATGTTTCCCACTTATACACAACTTTCACATAAGGTAAGTTGAAACAAAACTTAGAATGTTTTATAAAATATGAAGTATAAATATTTAAGCTCAAAGTAAAGATATAACAATGCAAAATTGTGTAAATCATTATATAAAAAATCTACAATTTTGATCAATCATATTGGCCAATAAATGAAGCCTCGGCATGCATTTTAGTGAAGAAAGAAATTTAGGCCTGCTTCATAAAAATGCACGCCTAGCCTTCATTTTAAGGCTAGTATTTTTACATATGAGGATATTTTCTCTTAAATTTTGAAGGAAAAGTCTCAGCGTTGACAAAATACATTTTGTTCTTACATGATAAGGGTATATTTTCAATCTAGAGAGGACTATGATGATCAAGGAGTTTGGTTTTGAGAAAGGAGAAATGTGGCAATATGACCGTCATGATATAATTTCTAATAAAAGGGTGGAAATTAGTTCTACACGTTATATTCATGAAAGCAGACGAAAATTTGAGAAAATGGAAAATCAAGAAACTTGGCCATGTGGTAGGGTGCAACAAAGAATGGATTTTGAAACCCCTATGGTAAAAGAGGAGTTTGAAGAGGAATTTTCCTGAATAGATATATGTTGAGATGAAGGATTCCCAGTCACAGAAGAGGATAAAATTCAAATAGAGGATTAAGAAGACATGCAAATAAAACTAACAAAAGGACCTTGAAATGAGTCTGATTTCAAATGCAGTTGGGAAACCCAAGGCACATGACTTCCTCTTCTATCCCCACTCATTTGGAAACATTCACAGTAAAAGGGACTCCTTCTTTATTTGAAATGTTGTAGAAGAATTATCAACAAATTAAAGAAAGGAGTTATAAAATGAGAATTAGTATGGAAGTAGAGCATCAAGACCTTGTTACAGAACACAAAATCTAAGGTGTTATCATTAAGGAATAAGTTAAAATCACTTAGGGTTGAGCATGATCAAACAAATAAGTTGTCTCAAGTTGAAAAAAGAGAGCTATTAATAGGAGAATTAGTTAACATAAATAAAGAAATTGTTTTTTGTAGGAACAAGTGTAGAGCCTACAATAATCAATTAAAATTCATGTTTACACCATTGTCGTTCCATTTTAATTAGATAACCGCTCAGAGAAATTGACAAAGGTCATGGGCAGAGCCCAAATTTCGGAAGTTGAATTGAAGAAAACCCAAGATGATTTTTCCATTGTAAGGAAGTAGTTGAATGTGAAGGAGAGGAAACTGAACATAGAAAATGAAAATAACAATAAGCTTACCAATAAGTATAAGGCATTTCAAGATGAAAACAAAGAGTTGGAAACCAAGTTGAAAGGTAATATTTCTTTAATTGAGACTAGACATATTATTTGGGATGAGTCGATGACATTATTCAAGAAGTTTGTTTTATATGGGAATACATTAATATAATTGAACAATAGAAGAGTTATTGGATGGAAAATAAGATTAAGTAGACAGGTGACCAAGATTGAACTTGTGTCCTTCGCCACTCTTGGAGAATGGCTAGGGTTTCTAAGAACATTTTTAGCGCCAATGCCACTCTTCAGACCACCGATCTGGGCATCAATGGAGTACTATTAGGTCCCTATAATACTAGTGATTCCCCCATTACTATTGTATTTGCATCCCTTATTGTTATTGTTGTGCCCCTATTGTCCCCATATTGTTATTATTGTGCCCCATAGAATCCCTTTAAAATAGCTCTACTCTTTAAACAACATTCAACCTCCCAATCTTTTGATATGGATTTTCTATGTGTTGTTAGACTAAACAATGCCACCTTAGAATCCTCATCCAAATAACCACAAAAATAATAGTATATCCACCAAATTTTGCTCCACATCTTTTTAAATTGGCCCACTCCATCTACATTTCTTTAAATGAAGAATATTATTTTTGAAATGTTGGGATGCATACAAACCATATTGAGGATTATAAGAAAGCCAACTCTCCTTAGAGAGTTTAGAGAAATATTCATCTTTGATACAAGAAGAGTTTAACTTAAAGGGGATACCATTCTTGGGCCCAAGATTTTTCATCTCCGACAGTATAGAATAGTTTTCAGCTTCCCTGCCTGAATTGACCCACTGCCTCATATCACTACAACAAAATAGGCCATTAGCATCGTAAATAATGCAGAAATCCATTGTTTACGGGCGTACGAATGGGCTTCAAGTGACATCCCAAAATTCGGTGAAAAATGACATGTTCACATGGGCACCTTGATTTGTTCTGTAATAACACCACTATTTCTTCCATTTTGGATTCCACTATTGTGTCCCTTTGTACTTCTAGTTTTTCTCCTAGTTGTGCTTTCTATTTTTCTTCTAATATAGCATCGAAAATAACTTCTTTTTTGGCTTCCTAATTAATGCCAATTTATGCTTCCATCACAACGTCAAGTTTTTCTTCCAATATGGCACCGTTTGTTGCATCTAGTTTTGCTTCCATTATGGAATCTTATTTAGCTTCTAATATGGTTTCCATTATACTGTCTTTTTTTGCTTTTAATATTACTTCCATTATTTCTTCTTTGTTTTCCACTTAAATGGCTTCTTTGTTTTCTTCTTCAGGAACACCAAGTTTGGCTTCTAAAATTGCTTCCATTATTACTTTTTTGTTCGCTTCCTGAATTTCTTCTATTTTTTCTTCTCAGGTAATGCCAAGTTTGCTTCCATAATTACTTCTTTGTTCGGTACCTAGATTGATTTTGTTTTTTCGTCTTAGGTAATGCCATGTTTCACTACCAGTATTGCTTCCATTATTACTTCTTGGTTTGCTACCTAAATTTCTTCTTTTTGCTTCTTAGGTACCGCCAATTTTTGCTTTCAAGATTGATTTTGGTGTGCTTCTAGTTTGGCTCCAATTGTTGCCTCCTTTTTTATTCTAGAATCGCTTCCCTATTACCCTCATGGGTTGCTTGCTTTTAATCGGAAGGATTGCTTCTTGTTTAGCACCTAGGTTTGCTTATTTTTTAGGTCCAAGGTTTGCTTCCTCTTACTGTTGGGATTTTCTTCTGAATTAGCCTCCAATTTTTCTTCCTGTTAAGCAACCAATTTAGCTTTCTATTTAGAGCCAATAATAACTCCAAGTATGGCTTCCAATTTAATGTCGAATTTTACTTCCATTTTAGAGCCACATGATGCTTCCTTTATAGATTCCATTTATTAATTTAATATTTTTTATTTCAATTAAATTAGTTAAGTATATCATACCTCCTAAATAAATTATATGATTATAGAATAAGTAATATTGCATTTGAAATAATTTATAGCATACCACTTATAAAGAATTTTTAGGAAATGCACATCCATACAAAATAACAACATTTTTTTAACTATAACCATTATTTTTATATTATTAATAATAAAAAAATTCTAGTCATGACTAACTACACATAATGTAGGCCCGGATTCACATCATAGAGATTTCTAGAGCATAGCTCTTTTAGGTTTCTTACAATTACAGACCACACCACAACATTGGAATAAAATAACAAGATAATTTTTGTTTTAACTATAACCTGTATTTTTATATTATTAATAAACAAAGTTGCTGGTCCATGACCAACTACACATAATGTAGGCCCATATTATACATATCCAAATTATATAAGTCAAAATGATACATGTCAAAATAATACAACTCAATATGGTACACTAGGTGAAAATGACACATATGATAATAAACATGAAAAGGGGAATCATAATGATTTATCAACAATGGTCCATGATGGAGTCTATATGATCAATGTCACTAACTACTACCAGTATATTTCTCATCATCATAATCATGTCTATCATGATTATCAGCATCATGATCATCATTATTGTCATCATCGTCGTTGTCTGCCCTGGCATCCTCTCCATCTACTTCAACATCATTGTCTTGAATGTATAAACCAGACCCAACATAATATGGATTGATTTCAGGATGAAATGGATCATGTAGAAGACCCGTGTTCTGCAAAAAAAAGCATTCAAAATGAATTTTAGTTATTTATTTCATGTAATATTTAATATCTGTGTTATATTTTTAATATTACAACATATGAAATGAAACCATAATCATATTACAACATATCAAAGTGCACATATATACCATAATAAAATTTGAATTAAGTTACAACTAAGATGTCATTCTAATGATGTAAAACATGCAACAATTCTAATAAATGTTAGTAAATTGTGGAATGGTGCCATACCTTTCTTTTGACTAGCTTGTGTGTTATGTAGTGTACCAACCTCTGCTAGGAAGGAACTCGTGTGTTTTGTAGTGTACCAACCCCTGCTAGGAAGGAACTCATGTGTTGTGTAGTGTACCGACCCCTGCTAGGAAGGAAGGGACTTCCTTCTTAGTAGGGACCATTGATGAGGAAGGTATTGTATTTATTTGATTTATTTCCTCTCAGTTATAATTCAAGTGTGATTTTTGTTACTGTTATTATTAGTCTTATTGAGGCTTTAATGATTATAGAATCCTAAACTCTTTATTGTGGAACAACATAGGTCATGGAATGGTCCCATTGTTAGTGTGATAATTATTTAATTCCCATTACAGTTTGATGGTGTGTTCATTTCATTTGAATGTGCATTTCAAAATTTGCTGAGAGAATGATTTCCAAGAGTGCTCTTCTTTTCTGAATAAGAGTTATAGTGTGACAGAGTGGTTTTATTCCACATTATTTATATTTCTTGAGAGTGTGAACAAGGTTTGAGAGTGTAACAACCAGAGTGTTGAATTGTTGAGAGTGTGATTACAACGATTGAGTTTGAGATTCATTAGCACTAGTCATCATTTTCCCTTGCATATATTTTGTGTAATAGACTTGCAATAACAAAACCTACATGGATTCAGAATTAATGTGAAAGTTGGAGCAATTGCTCTGAATTAAAGGGATAATTGTTCTACCCAACAACAAGTTGAAGAAAAACCTATGCACAACTTTCAAATAATGCAAGTTGAAGCACAACTTGGAATGTTATTTGAAATATAATGAATAATTATTTAAGGATTGAAGTAAACATATAATATTCAAAAGTGTGTAAAATATTTAAATAAACAAATTGTAATTTGAATCAATCATGTTGGCCAATAAATTTAGTCTAGGTGTGCATTTAAGTGAAGCATGACAATTTTGGTTTGTTTCACAAAAGTGCATGCCCAACCTTCATTTCAAAGTCAAATTGAATGATTCAATTTTGAGAGTACTTTTTTACTCATAATTAACATTAATTTTTCACATATAAATTTATATTGTGCAAGAATATGCCAAATTTGATCGTTTTCATAGGGTTAAAGAAAAGGTTTGTGTGTCTCAAATAAATTCACACCAACACTTGTTCTTAGTTGAATGTGTGATAATGATCATTCCAACCTAAATATAAGACCATTTTATGTGACATAGCATAATTTTATTAATATAAATATAGTTATACACTAAAATCCAAGTTTGTCGGAATAAAAATTGATCATGTCTAGCAATGATCACAGTCGAACAAATTTGTAATCCCAGGCCAAACCAATTACACTCTTGGTAATTAAAGTTGAAATGGGACATGATTGGACAATTCCTAAGCTTAGGATATAATCTTGCATCATGTTTGATAAATATCCTACAGAACTATGTTTCCCACTTATACCCAACTTTCACATAGGGAAAGTTGAAGCAAAACTTAGAATGTTGTATGAAATCTAATTATAAATATTCAAGCTCAAAGTAAATATATAACAATGTAAAAGTGTGCAAAATAATTAAATAAAGAATCTACAATTTTAATCAATTAGATTAGACAATAAATGAAGCATGGACGTGCATTTTAGTGAGGCAAGACAATTTTGGCCTGCTTCACAAAAATGCACGGCCAACCTTCATTTCAAGGCAAAATTCAATGATTCAACTTCAAGAGTACCTTTTTACTCATAATTAACATTAATTTTTCATATAGAAATTCATGTTGTGCAAGAATACGCCAAATTGGATCGATTTCATAGTGTTAAAGTCAAGGTTTGTGTGCCTCAAATAAATGCAAACCAAGGCATGTACTTAATTGAATGTGCGATAATAATCATTCCAACCTAAATATAAAACCATTTTATGCAACATACCAGTCATTTTCATAAAGGAAATGTTACACTGAAATCCAAGTCTGTCAGAATAACAATTGATCATATTTGGAAATGATCACAATTGCAAAAAATATGCACTCCCAGGCCAAACGAATTACACTCTTGGTAATGAAATTTGAAATTTAATATGATTGGAAAATTCCTAACCTTAGGATATAACCTTGAATCATGTCTTCCAAATATCCTTCATAACTATGTTTTCCACTTATACACAATTTTCACATAAGGAAAGTTGAAACAAAACTTAGAATGTTGTATGAAATATCAAGTATAATATTAGAGCTCAAATCAAAGATATAACAATGTAAAAGTGTGTAAAATCATTAAATAAACAATCTACAATTTTAATCAATCAAATTGACCAATAAATGAAGCATGGGTGTGCATTTTAGTGAAGTAAGGAAATTTTGGCTTTCTTCACAAAAATGCACACCAAACCTTCATTTCAAGACCAAATTAAATGATTCAACTAGGGAAATATTTTTTTACTCATATTTAACATTAATTTTGCACACAGAAATTTATGTTGTGCAAACAAATGTCAAATTGGATTGATTTCATAGGGTTAAAGTCAAGGTTTGTGTGCCTAAAATAAATCCACACCAGGACTTGTACTTAATTGACAGTGTGACAATGATCATTCCAACCTAAATATAAAACCAATTTATGCAACATACCATAGTCATTTTCATAAAGGAAATGTTATACACTGAAATCCAAGTATCTTAGAATAACAATTGATCATATCTAGCAATGATCATAGTCAGAAAAAAATGCTCTCCTAGGACAAACCAATTACGCTCTTGGTATTGAAATTTGAAATGGGACATAATTGGACAATTCCTAATCTTAGGATATAACTTTGCATCATGTTTGATAATTATCCTACATAAGTATGTTTCCCACTTAGAAACAACTTTCACATAAGGTAAGTTGAAACAAAACTTAAAATGTTCTATAAAATCTGGAGTATAAATATTTAAGCTCAAAGTAAAGATATAACAATGCAAAAGTGTGTAAAATCATTATATAAAAAATCTACAATTTTAATCAATCATATTGGCCAATAAATGAAGCCTAGGCATGCATTTTAGTGAAGCAAGACAATTTTGGTCTGCTTCATAAAAATGCACGCCTAGCCTTCATTTCAAGGCCAATATTTTTACATATGAGGATATTTTCTCTTGAATTTTTTAAGGAAAGTCTCGGTGTTGACCAAGTACATTTTGTTATTACATGATAAGGGTATATTTTCAAGCTAGAGAGGATTGTGATGATGAAGGAGTTTGGTTTTGAGAAAGGATAAAAGTGGCAATATGACCCTCATGATATAATTTATAATAAAAGGGTGGAAATTAGTTATGCATGTTATATTCATGAAAGCAAACCAAAAATTGAGAAAATGGAAAATCAAGAAACTTGGCCATGTGGCAGGGTGCAACAAAGAATGGATTTTGAAACCCCTATGGTAAAAGAGGAGTTTGAAGAGGATTTTTTCTGAATAGATATATGTTGAGATGGAGGATTCCTAGTCACAGAAGAGGATAAAATTCAAATAGAGGATTAAGAAGACATGAAAATAAATCTAACAGAAGGACCTTCAAATGAGTCTGGTTTTCAAATGCATTTGGGAAACCCAAGGCACATGAATTCCTCTTCTATCCCCACTAATTGGGAAACATTCACAATAAAAGAGACTGCTTCTTTATCTGAAACTTTGTAGAAGAATTATCAACAAATTAAAGAAAGGAGTTATAAAATGAGAATTAGTATGGCAACAGAGAATCAATACCTTGTTGCAGAATACAAAATATAAGGGGTTATCATTAAAGAATAAGTTAAAATTACTTGGGGTTGAGCATGCTTAAACAACTAAGTTGGCTCAAGTTGAAAAACGAGAGCTATTAATAGGATAATTAGTTGACATAAATAAAGAGATTGTTATTTTGTAGGAACAAGTGCAGAGCCTACAATAATCAATTAAAAATCATGTTTGCACCATTGTTATTCCAGATGAATTAGATAACCCCTCAGAGAAATTGACAAAGGTCATGGGCATAGCCCAAAATTTCAGAAGTTGAACTAAAGAAAACCCAAGATGATTTTTCCATTGTAAGGGAGCAGTTGAATGTGAAGGAGAGGCAATTGAACATATCAAATGAAAATAACAATAAGCTTACCAATAAGTATAAGGCATGTGAAGATGAAAACAAAGAGTTGAAAACCAAGTTGAAAGGTAATATTTCTTTAATTGAGACTAGACAAATTATTTGGGATGAGTCGATGACATTATTCAAGAAGCTTGTTTTATATGGGAATATACTCATATAATTGAACAATAGAAGGTTATTGGATGGAAAATAAGATTAAGTAGACATGTGACCAAGATTGAACTTGTGTCCTTCGCCACTCTTGGAGAATGGCTAGGGTTTCTAAGAACATTTTTAGCGCCAAGGCCGTTCTTCAGACCACAATCTGGGCATCAATGGAGTACTATTAGGTCCCTATAATACTAGTGATTCCCCCATTACTATTGTATTTGCATCCCTTATTGTTATTTTTTGTGCCCCTATTGTCCCCATATTGTTACTATTGTGCCCCATAGAATCCCACTATTGTTATTTTTGTGCTTTTATATTATTATTATTAGGTCGGCTTGGTTATATTGTGACCCCTTAGACTCCTATATATAGAAAGGAGGTTTTGTCATTTGAATCATCCAAGAATTTTTCATTTGTGTAATGTAAAGGAGGTTTTCCCCTCGAAGAGGCTAAATTCAACGATGTTGATCTATCTTTTCTATCTTTTTGTGAGTTGGTTTCATAACATTTGGTATTTGAGCTTTGGATTCTAGAGTTTCGCTACTCCAAATAGGCCATCGTGGAATTTTCGCTATAAATTTTTTTTGCAATGCTTCAGAAGCTAAAAAAAAAACCCATTTCAGAAGAAATCTCACGGAACCTCGGTTCAGAATTTTAGATCTTGTCTCACTATATTTTCGGAGATATGATCTAAGGAAGTTAGGGTTTGTGCAAGCTCCAGAATTTCATCTAAAACAAGTCATCGTGGAATTTTCGCTATAAATATTTAGCTAAAACATTTCAGAAGCTATATAACAAACCCATTTGAGAAGAAGTTGGTTTCAACCTTGGCTCTGAATTTTAGATCTTGTCTCGCTATAAGATATAATCTGAGGAAGTTAGGGTTTTTGTAGACCCCCGAATTACATTCCAAACAGGTCACCTTGGGAAAATCGTCATAACTTTCGCTCTGAGCATTAGATTGAATTTTCATAAGAAGTTACAGAAAGAGGACAGATTGTAGTTTTTTGGATATCATTTTCAGAACCTAAGGTTGAAACAGTGACCTGCGGCACGTCGTACAAGTTCGCTCTACTGAACCAGTCTATACTCAGGTCATCGTGGGAGATTTGGCATAACTATTCATTGGAGAATCCAATCTTGATCAGACTTGTGAGGTTAGAAATATTACTCAAAGGGTTACCGCAGGAAGAAATTTCAGACCTTGGAGATCCAAAATTATAGAGATACATCAGATTCAATATCGAGCTCCTACAAAGTGAAAAAAGGTGTGTAGTTTTTTTTTTTTAATTTTTGCATAAGCTTGGTTTGAAAAATTAGTTTGAAGGAATTCAAAGGGCATAGTGAAGCATTATTATCAGTAATTGATGCCCCGAAGAAAGAAAATGGAAACACCTAGTAAGAAACCTGAAAGCTCTAGCATGACTCATAAAGAAGAGGAAGAAATGAAACATGATATATCAAAATTACGAGACCAAGTGCCACAAATTTCATTCGCAAAAAATGTAACAGAAGCTAAGATGGATGGTTTATAGAAAGCTATAGAAGCTAAGATGTATGGCGTGGAAGATAAGATGGATGGTTTAAAGAAAGGCATGGAAGCTAAGATGGATGGTTTAAAGAAAGGCGTAGAAACTAAGATGAATGACATGGAAGCTAAGATGGACGGCGTGGAAGCTAAGATGGATGACATGGAAGCTAAGATGGATGATTTAAAGAAAGGCATGGAAGATTTGAAGACAGATTTAAAGACATATTTGAAAAGTTTCTACAAGAAATTCTGACTAATGGCGAAAGGGTAGTAAAGGAAACTAATGATGAGAACAAAATAAATGTTAATCATGATTTCATAGACTCTAACGTTGGATCGAAGAACCACCATGTTCCAAAGACCGATATAAGGAAGTGTGATGGAAAGGATCCCAAAACATGGATACTACAGATGGAGCAATTTTTCGATCTCCATAATGTGCAAAACACACAGAAGGTACGCATTGCAACTTTATATTTGGAACCAAATCAGTTTGTATGGTATCGATGGCTTTACTCTCGTAAAAAAATTGTCACTTGGGCTATTTTAACGGGTGAAATGATAACACATTATGAGGATAAAAAAAGAAACACTTTTTTTAGCCAATCAGTAAATCTCAAACAAAAGGGTTCAATGATGGAGCACATTGAGGACTTCCAAAAATTGAATACAAGGGTAAAATATATTATAAAGGAGAATAGGATTGATGTCTTCATAGGGACTTTAAAAGATAACATCCAACATGAGGTTTGCCTTTGGAACCAGATTCATTAGAGAAGGCATTCAGGTTGGCAAGAAAAATGGAAAGCAAAATTATGGCAACAAGGAAGCCTACCACTCACAATCATAAAGATTGAAGTGTTGTTGCCCTATCCATCCACAACCTACAAGGTTGACACCACAACAATTGGAAGATAAAAGAGAAAAAGGGCTTTGTTACAGTTGTGATAGCAAATACACTAAAGGTCATAAGTGTGTCGAGGAGAAATTATTTTACATAGATTGTGAAGAGGAGGAAGAAAAGGAACAAGAAACATCAAAAGAAGAGGATATACACCAGGAACAAACCCTAGAAAAGGAAGAAATGAATTCGACCATATCTTGTAATGCATTGGCTGGAATTACCACTCCTCAAACTATCAAGATAGAAGGGAATATCAAGAAGAAAAAGGTAATAGTGTTGATTGATTCGGGAAGTACCCATAATTTTATTCATTGTAAGATAGCCAAGGAATTGAATTGCTTCCTATATCTAGCACCAGAGTGTCAAGTGATGGTTGCAAGTGGAGGAACCATAAATTGCTTAGGAAAGTGCTATAATATCAAGCTATCCATGGGAGGATATGTATTGAATAGCCCAATTCTTTCCATTCCAATGGGTGCTGCTGATGTTGTACTAGGAGTCCAATGGCTGCAATCCTTGGGTACAATAGCTTTTAATTTTCAAGAACTTTTCATGAAATTCTCTTAAGAAGGAAAGGAAGTTAAATTAAGGGGTATCGTAGGGAAATCGAGAAAGATAATCAGCTCTAATGGAATGACAAAGCTTCTAAGGAAAGAACAACATGACATAATTGCACACTTATGTTCACTAGAGGTTCACACATCGAAGTCATCCATTTCTCTAGATATCCAAAAAGTATTGGACAATCATTCCAAGGTATTTGAGACTCCCAAAGGCCTCCCACCTAATCATGATCATGATAATGCTATTAATTTGATTCCAGGAAGTGTTCCTCCAAACATCAGGCCTTCAGATATCCCTATGTCCAAAAGACTGAAATTGAACGTATGGTTGCAGAAATGCTAGAGGCTGGTATAATTAAACCTAGTCAAAGTTCTTTCTCTACTCTAGTAGTATTGGTTCACAAGAAGGATGGATCATGGGGCATGTGTCCAGATTATAGGGATCTCAACAAGCTCACTATTAAAGATAAATTTCCCATTCTTGTCATTGATGAATTATTGGATGAATTGCATGGATCAATTTACTTCACCAAGTTGGATCTTTGTTCGGGATATCATCAAATTAGAATGAACACTGAAGACATTCACAAAACAACATTTAGAACTCATGAGGATCATTATGAATTTTTAGTCATGCCTTTTGGCCTACTAGTGCACCTTCTACATTTCAAGGTTTGATGAATTCCATTTTCAAACCCTTCCTTATAAATTTTGTGTTAGTATTTTTTGATGATATACTAATCTACAACAAGTCTTGGAAGGATCATGTCCAACATGTTGACATGGTGCTCAAACTATTGGAGGAGAAATAATTATATGCATACATCTCCAAATGTTTCTTTGGAGTACACAGAGGTGGAATACCTGGGTCATATTGTATCTCATGAAGGTGTTAAAGTAGACCCTAGAAAAATTAAAATCATTAAGGAATGGAAAATCCCCACATCCATAAAGAATCTACGAGGATTTCTCGGTTGACAGGGTATTATCACAAGTTTGTTAAGAATTATGGGAGAATAGTAGCACCTCTAACAACATTATTGAAGAAAGATGCATTTTCATGGACTCGAGAAGCAACGAAGGCCTTTGAACATCTTAAAGAGGCAATGTGCCAAGCACTAGTCTTAGCTACATTGGACTTCACAAAAACCTTTATTATGGAATGTGATGCCTTAGGAAATGGAGTTGTTGCTGTTTTAATGCAAGAAGAAAGACCCATTGCTTTCGAAAGTCGTCCAATCAAAGGAAAGTATTTACACAAAGCTATTATGAGAAGGAAATGTTGGCAATACTACATGCACTTAAGAAATGGTGACCCTACCTAATAAGAAGACACTTCAAGGTAAAAACAGATCATGATAGTCTTAAATACTTTTTAGAACAAAGATTATCTTCAGAAGAGTAGCAAAAATGGGTCACAAAGATGTTGGGTTATGACATTGAAATCATCTACAAAAAAGGGAAGCAAAATGTTGTGGCAAATGCACTCTCAAGAAAGGATGAGGATGTGGAAGCATTTCTTTGCACCATTTCTATTATCCAACCAAATTGGATAAACGAAGCAAGGGATGAATGGAAGAATGACGAGGAAGTGTGGGAACTCATTCAAAAGATACAACAAGATCCCAGTACATCTGATACATTTAGCTGGAAAAATGATTCGTTATGGTACAAGGATTGGTTATACTTATTTAAGAATTCCCAAATCAAACAAAAGATTCTTATGGAATTGCACACCTCTCCCATAAGAGGGCACTCAGGATTTCTAAAAACCTACCACAGGGTTAAGAAGGTTTTTTTTTGGGATGGCCTTAAATCGGATATTCAAAAGTTTGTGGTGGAATGTATGGTTTGCCAACAAAATAAAGTTGAAACAATTAAGACCCCAGGACTATTACAACCTTTATCCATTCCAAGCCAAAGTTGGGAGGAGGTTTCAATGAATTTTATCACAGGTTTACCCAAGTCTGAAGGAAAGAGTGTTATCATGGTGGTAGTTGACAGACTTACCAAGTATGCACACTTTTGTACATTATATCATCCATTTAAAGTAAGTACAATTTCTATTGCATTTATGGAAACAATTCAAAAGCTACATGGAAACCCAAAGATTATTGTAACCAACAGAGATCCCATTTTCACTAGAAATTTTTGGACAAAATTATTTTCTTGTCTTGGTACTCAGTTAGCTCATAGCTCATCTTATCATCCTCAATCTGATGGGAAAACTAAGATAGTAAACAAATGTTTGGAAGGATATCTTCGTTGCTTTGTATCTGATAAACAGACACAATGGGTCAAATGGTTACCTCTGGCTGAATGGTGGTATAACACTTCCATACTGCAACAAAAATGACCCCATTTATGGAACTTTATGGATATCATCTAGCATCCATCACATCATATTTAAGAGAAAATTATAAGGTTCAAGCAGTGGAAGATCACATCGAGCATCAGCAACAAGTTCTCCAACTCTTAAAGGATAACCTCACCTTGGCGCAAAATAGAATGAAACAACAGGCAGATCGACATTGCAGCGAAAGAAGTTTTGATGTAGGTGATTGGGTATTCCTATGGCTACAACGATATAAACAAATGTCCCTCAAGCAAGCTAAGAAGGATAATAAATTATCACCAAAGTATTATGGTTTGTACAAGGTGTTGCAAAAGATAGGTACTATGGCATACAAATTGGAGCTTCTTGCAGCTTACCGAGTGCACCCAGTTTTCCATGTTTCATGCCTAAAGAAGGTTATAGATGAAAAGCTTCCAGTTCAAACAATATTTCCAGAACTTGATGAGGAAGGAAAAAACATATTGGAACCTGAAGCAGTCAAAGAAACATGAACTCGACAGCTACGAAATCGATCAATTTTAGAGTATCTCATCAAGTGGAAGAACTTACCCATTGAAGATTCCACATGGGAGGATGAGAATTTTATATAGAAGCATCCAGAACTACTCAAGCGTTGAGGACTACACTTTTTTGAAGGAGACGGGCATGTTAGGTCCCTACAATACTAGTGATTCCCCCATTACTATTGTCGTTGTATCCCTTATTGTTATTGTTGGGACCCTATTGTCCCCATATTGTTATTATTGTGCCCCATAGAATCCCACTATTGTTATTTTTGTGCCTTTATATTATTATTGTTAGGTCGACTTGGCTATATTGTGATCCCTTAGACTCTTATATAGAAAGGAGGTTTTTTCATTTGAATCATCCATGAATTGTTCATTTGTGTAATGTAAAGGAGGTTTCCCCATCGAATAGGATGAATTCTAAGGCATTGATCTATCTTTTTGTGAGCTGGTTTCATAACAAGTACACAGCAAACTAGAAGATGTGCAGGACGACTTAGTAAATTAGGAAATTGTCTGGTTGCACCGTGAACCAGAGTATGAACCCCCAGAGGCAGATTCTTATAGATTAGGATAGGGGATCTTTGATATGGATAGCCAGATGGTAGATCGGTCCCTGCACTTGCCAGATTTGGTAGTCTGCAAACACTTTTTCTCTGTCTTCTACCGACTTGGTGACACTAAGACAAAGGGAAAAGGAAAATCCTCTTCGATGGTCTGGGATGTGTAGGACAGTGTCTGGGGCATCCGTCTAGGCATTGTTTACTAAGATCTATCACTCCTATGCCTCAGGAAGCCCCTTCTCATTTCTGATACAGCAAAAACCATGAGGATAATACGTAATAGAGAGCTAGATTGGTTGCCCAACCGAGAACAAGATCTGTCTATTAATAAGATCTGCATAGACATAGCACTGGGGTGGGCAGAGCCATGCCTAGGAGGCCTCCTAGAACTCGTAGGTGGGTATTTGACAAAGGGCGATGCCAGGAACACTAGACCGAATATGCCGAGGAAAGAACCAGACAAAGCACGGATCCATCAAATAGCCCAGATCCGGCGAAGCAAGAACCAGATAGAGGACCGATATGCTCAGATTCATCAAATCTGGATGCATTGGCAACAGATCGAGCCCTTTCTCAGATATACCCACACTCTACTGAGCGGAATTGATACAAATTTTCATCAAAACACTGGAAGGAAGGCATATTTGCTGGAGGATCTGGAAGGGGAGGAGGATCCAAGACTTAAGGTATGAAATCCAGACTCACCTCGGTATACCAGCATGCAGGAAAAATCTGATCTAGTAAGGACACAACCTTTAGGATAACCACACACTTCAGGATTATGGCAAGTCACAGACTCAATCATAATAATCAATCTATGTTTGCGGGGTGGATGCTCTGGAACCAATTCAAAGAACACAAGCTCTTTTAAAGATGCAGTCAAAGGAAAGGAAAAAGCACAAACCAAACCAACAACATTGCCCGAGCTACCAGGGCCCTACATCGTGGAACAAAAATCTGAGACTCCTGCTCTCACAATCTCAATGCCTGAGGTAAATGATTTATACTCAGATCTCTATTCCAAATCAGTTATATGCAGATTTAATGGCTTTTGGCCTAAATCTGATGTTTTACACCAATGGGTATTTGTTGCATGGTCACCAAATTGTGAAATATACTTATGCCCTAAGGGGTTTTTTATAGTTAGATTCACCACAATATAAGAAAAGGAACATATCCTCAATAAGGGACCATGGTTCTGGGAAATGTAGGACTCTTCATGACCTCTTGGTTCCCAGAATTTGATGCCAACACAATGGTGGTATAAAAAATGCCAGTTTGGGTCAGGTTGCACAACCTTCCATTACACTTCTGGCATCATAATGTTTTAATAGCCATAGGGAACTCCCTGGGAAAGTTCCTAAAGATTGATGGGGACAGACTTATAAGGGGAATATTTACTTTTTCCAGGATATGTGTTGAAGTAGATCTTAGCCAGGGACTACCAGACAACATTACATTGAATTTCAATAATACACAGTGGACTCAACCTTTAGATTACGAAAATACAACTTTCTGATGCCGTGGATGTTTACAAACAGGCCACCTCCATAGTGCCTATCCACAAGCAAAAAAAAACCCAAATGGAACAAGAAGCAACAGAAAAAGCCAAAAGGATGGCAATATACAGACCCCTTGGAAGAAGAAGCAGAAAAAAGAAACAACAGAAAATAAAGCAGAAATGGATGTTCAAAAGGTCCAGAACAACACACAAAAGGAGGAGAAAGATCCCAACAACCCTTTGCAACAACAAGAGTCCCAACTAACAAGAATGGAAGTAAGTGGCAGCCAAAAAACTCATGGACCAGAAGGATATGATTTTGACAAAAATATCCCATAAATACAAATGAAAATCAGCTATCCATTGTAACATCCACTCCCAACACTAGAGGTTGGCGAAAAGTGGAAATAAAGAAAGGGAGAAAAGAATAAGTTAGATGTACTTTTTTTAGTTTTTTTTTTTTTTTTATTTTTTCTGTGAAAATAGGAACAGATCATATGCATATTCTTTTTAGCATCTACAACATGTAATTTTGTCTCATGAATAAAATTAAGATTTTTCCAAGGGGAAAAAAATTTGAACAATAGAAGATTATGATAACAGGATCAGAAATGAGCATTGATCCATGCAAGAAACAATGAAAAAAGAAGCACTCAAGGCCAAGAAGATAATTAAGTATTTGAATGAAAAATCTTTAATAGAATTAAGGGTGTGACTCATAATATTTTGGACTAGGTGCACTAGTGACAATGTATTTTAACATGTGAAGGCTTAGAAACTCACGTGAAGTTCAGGACCATGTGATGGGAGTTGCACCAAATCATTCATTCATTGCATCGTAATATTTGTTGAAGTGAAATAAAGTGACTGGGCAGATCACTGAATCAAATTTTTGTTGTAGAAGATAACATGCTAGTTGCCAAATTAAACCATGGAATTACAAGGTCGTGAACACTAATGGTGCTAATACGAAGGTAAAAATATAAAATGAGTTGAGACTGGCTAGGGTGAGATAGGTAGCACATGAACCATCTTATCGAGTTGATCCAAAGGAAGATTGTAAACCAAGCTTATGCAGAGTTAGAGTGATTCCGATCAGAAAACCATAATGGTGGAGTCAAGGTCACAAGCATCCATAATGAAGGAGCAGGAAGTGTGAAACACTATAAAATACCACCCAAGGGATGATTGAGGATTCAAATAATTGTTGAAAGGAAGTCTTCAAGTTATAGATTATTAAAGAAGATAAGGCTAGTTTAAGTTGGAACTAGGAGAAGGAGTGGAAGGGTCACACCAAACCGAAGGAATATGAGGGAGCTCATAGAGGGAGCTAAAGGAGAATTGAAAGATATGGATGAAATTATGAGAGAAGGGGCCTTAAGGAGTGGCCATGGTAAGGTGATGTGGTTATGGAAGAAGAGACTGAGTCAAAAGAGCTATAAGTGGAAGATATAGAAAAGGAGATTTTGTTTATGGTAGGTGGTTAAGTTGAAATGGGTGTCTAGGACTAGGGAGGGCCCCCTCCGCTCACATATATGGTTTTCACGTGATGCTACAGTCTCACTAGTAAGTGTAGCCCAACACCCCTTGAATGATGGCTTTGCAAGTCCATATGGTGGAACTTTTTCGGGATAGTTCCTACCGTGGGAGCTATAGCAGTAGGAAAATATTCTTCCTTCTTGCTTAATGGTAGGATAGTGGGACCTACCCCTAACTCTTACTTGAAGTTAGGAAAAATCCTTGTTCTGGCAGGTAGAAGGAGTCGAATTCACTTTGAGGAAATGGATGGATGGTTGAAAAAGTATAAGCCACCCCACCCTAGTAACCTTCATAGTATCTTGAGGAAGGAAAGGAGACAAGATCTTTGCAACTACATACCAAAGTAAGGAGTAGATACAACAGGGAGATGAGAGCAATGGTTAGGATAGGCATGGGACCTAGAATTATAAAAATAATGGTGTGTCGTGTATTTATTTCTAAGAGAATCACTGTGGGGAGGGGGAATGTGCCTAACCCCTCCTAGTCTATTCAAAGATATCTAAGACAAACAGGTTCACTTTTTACCCCTGTGCCTATTGTACCAAGAGCAAGAAGACAACCTAAGTAAGGATAGAAGTTTTAGATTCATGGGGATAGAATAAGGACGAGGCACATTTTTGTGTCGTGTTGTAACAACACAATGGTTTTTTATTTTATTTTGTATTCTCTTCAACGTCTATCTCTCAGTGGCTTGGTCCCACCATAGAATGAGGGTTTTATATTTTGTAACGTTTATCTTAAACATTGTTCTGATGATGAATTACATAATACTTGATTTGCAAATTCTAGAAAGGTTATTTGGTTTCTCTCTCCAAGGGAAGAGAACCTCGATGGTGATGCAAAGACCCCCAAGATTTTTTTCCTTTAGTCTATGTGTATTTCCATGTTAATATAATGTGAATATTTGCCAAAAAAAAAATAGATCTCTAATGGGCCTCAGCCTTGTGGTGTAATAATGCGCTAATGGGCCTCAGTCTTTTGGTGTAACAATGCCTAATGGGCCTCAGTTCTTAGGTCTAACATCAACCTCTTTGGGAATTCTTATATGTGATATGATAAAAGATTATGACGAAGGAGATATGTTAAGCCCTTTGACTAAGATATCATGACAGACCTATGACAGAGATATCATGATATACCTATGACTGTTTCGATGCATTTTTATTACTAATGTCTCTCTACATAATTACTTATGATGATATGGGGTGAATGCAACGTGAAAATGTTGGATATTTAAAAATCAATTATCTACAACAAAGACTTATAGCCATAAGAAAATTAACAATGTCGCTACTCTACTGGTTAGTACAGATATAACAATGCAAAAGTGTGTAAAATAGAAAAATAAACAATCTACAATTTGAATCAATCAGATTGGCGAAGAAATGAATTCTTGGCATGCATTTTAGCGAAGCAAGACAATTTTGGTATGCTTCAATAAAATGCATGCCCAAGGTTCATTTTGAGGCCAAATTGGATGCTTCAACATGGAGAGTATTTTTTTACTCATAAGTAACATTCATACAATTAAATGTTTTTAATTTTTCACATATATATATTTTTTTGTTCAAGGATACTCCAAATTGCTTGGATTTCATAGGGTAAAAGATAGGGTTGTGTGCCTCAAATAAATGCATACCAGGACCCCTAATTAATTGGAAGTGTTATAATGATCATTACATCCTATGGGTTTGTGAAATTTTACCTCAGTCTTGTGGCATAATAGGGCTAATGGGCCTCAGTATTTGGAGCACGCTTAGCTAATGGCCTCATTCATTGGTATGGCAATGGGCCCTTTGGGCCTTCTTATATGTGATATGAGAAAATATAATGACAGAGACATGAAGGAGATATGTTGAGCCCTATGATAGAGATATCATGAGAGACCTATGACTATTCCATTGCATTTTTTTTAATAAATGTTTCTATCTACATAATTGCTTATTATGATATGGGGTGAATGTAATGTGAAAATGTTGAAAATGAAATTATCTACAACAAAAGACTTCTATATCTAGAACATTAACACTGTTACTGATATACTAGTTAGTAAAGATATAACAATGTAAAAGCTTTTAAAAATAGTATAATAAATAATCTATAATGTGAATCAATCAGATTGGCCAAGAAATGAAGCTTGGTGTGCATTTTAATTAAGGCAATTTTGGCCTACTTCCAAATATGCATGCCCAACCCTTCATTTCAAGGCCAAATTGAATGATTCAGCTGGAGAGCATTTCTTTACTCATAAATAAATTAGATACAATTAAATATTTTTTATTTTTCACATATGATTTATGAGTCTCAAGAAAATTACTACAAATTGCATGATTTCATAAGGTAAAAGGCATGGTGGGTGTGCCTCAAATAAATGCACACCAGGACTTGTAATTAATTGGTAGTGATATAATGATCA